>BSBM01000823.1:315000-517037 GCA_027924585.1 Larix kaempferi
CTCTGCCTCAGCTATACTCAGTGCTACGCAGGACTGCTTCCTGCTAAACCAAGAGATCACACTTGATCCCATGCTGAAGCAGCATCCAGATGTGCTCTTCCTATATGCAGCATTGCCAGCCCAATCTAAATCAACATAACCCTGTAGGTTAAACTTTTGATTCACTTCATACTTGAGCCCATAATCCATTGTACCCTTCAGGTACCTCAGAACATGCTTTACAACAACCAGGTGAACACTCCTCAGATCCGTCAGGAACTAGCTCAATGTGTTCACCGCAAAGCAAATATCCGGTCTCGTGTTCATCAGGTACATCAAGGACCCAATCATTTGATGATACATAGAGACATCAACTGGCTCATATGAAACATCACAAAGAAGCTTCAGATTCGATGCCATAGGTGTGGCCATGGCCTTGTAATCCATCATCCTGAACCTCTTTAGGATCTCTACTGCATACTTCCCTTGTCCAAGGAAGATTCCATCTCCACTCTGCCACACCTCCATGCAAAAAAACAAATAGTGCATCATCTCCAAGTTCTCCATCTCGATCTCGGCAACAAGCTTCCGTTGTGTGTCGGCAATCAATCTGTCATCTCCTGTTACAAACAGGTCATCCACATACAGGAAGAATCACAGGATTCCCTTCCTCAACCTTGTAGTAAAGGTTGGAATCCGCTTCACTCTTGGTAAAGCCCAAACTGGATAGAAAGCTGTCTATCCTACCAAGTTCTGCACACAAATATGACTACACCATTCAAGAAGGCTGTCTTGAAATCCATCTGGTGTATCTTCTATTTCATCACTTTTATATTTCTCTATGCTGCCATCTACAACATGCTTGATTTGATAGTTCCATTTGGAAGTCACAACAGACTTCCCTTCATCTCTTGGGACTGCATCCCAAACATTGTTCTTCATGATCGATGGATCATGGCATTCTTCCCATATCCTGGGAACTTCAATATCTTCAATAGATAATTTTGTTGCTTGAACAAATGTTGTAGTCCTTCTTTTGTAGGTGAAGGTATATGGTCTTTTCTACAAAACAAGTTAAATTGCATGATTAGAAACATCTCATAATTTTCAGACAAATTCTTACACATAAAGAAATATGTCATATAGTCATGCAATCATTTTACCCAATGCTTCATTACAACATTTATCCATGTTCCACAACTTTCTAGATGCCTTCCAGTCTCTACTAGAACATTGTTAAGAGTTTGCACTACTCCCAACATATCAGCAAAGAGGTTTCATTCTAGATAAGTAGCACTGGAATGTTGTACAGTGCCATAGGCCACTTACCCATCACATGCATATTAGTAGTATACTGTTCATTAATGAAATCATTCTAATATGCACAATACATATCCTAAGTCTAGGAACATGACCATATACATCATTGAACAATTTTATTTAAACAAACAAATATGCAAGAAATGATAATTAAAAAATACTTATCTTTGTTTGGTTGCTGGGTGGACTCCCTCTGAGTCTTTGCTTCCTTGCAAAAGCTGCTGAAGTAGCTTCTTCTACACCTTTCTGTTCTGGAATGTAGAAAGATGGTCAACTCCCTCTGAATATCTACATCCTTGGAGAAACTACTGAAGTGTGGTCCTTTGCTTTCTTGCAGGAACAACTGAAGTGTGCTCCCTCTTGATCTTTTCTTCTTGGATTACCTGTCCTTGAACATACATCCATCCTTAATCACTATGCATGCTTATTAGTATCATCATTGTGTTATCCTTGAGGTCTCATACATAATCACACATTTATTAGTATAATCTTCATACTATCAAAACACAATAATCTTAAACATGTATAGTCATGATCATTCATAGATAATAAACATTAGTATTCAAGGTTTCAGGGAAGTCTTCTTTTACTCATGCATATTCTTATTTGATCATAGGACTCTTCTGATTAGTTAAATCATCAATGCATAAACCCGTGATTACTCAAACCTATACCTTCATGATTCTTCTAGTTAGTCATATCATCAATTATGGTAAGAAACATAATATGCATACAGCCATGACTATTCGAACCTATGACTTCATGAATAATCATTATCAACAACACAACATTATAAGATCCTAACACAAGGTAGGATTCTAGCTTGATATAGGAAAAACATACCTAGATTAGCATGCTAGCTAGTTATGTATAACATACTCGCATAATGTCTTCTGGTTTTCTTCAGTGACTTGTGCTAGTAACCTGCATGTCTCATTGGTTAACCATTGTAGGACCAAGTTATACATACCTCGAAAGTAGATCTTCTATGTGATCCATGACAATGGATGAATCTTTGTCTTCATGTCACCATGATCATATGTTCTTGAAGTAGAACATGATTTGTCTTTCTTGGTGTACCTTTTATGTTAGCGATCAACATAAACCTCATACAACATCACAATGCATTAGTACATTCATAAGTTTCAAAACCTTAATCAATGAATATCTTCTATTAAGGTGATACGACAAGTCTGGTAATTAATCAAGATTGTAATGTAATGATATGAAGACAAACATATGATAAAATTAACCATGAAACATACTTGTAATCCATACCTGTCAAGATTGCTTGTAATCTTCTTATGGAAGGCCTTAGCCTCATCTCCCTCTGAGACAGGAACTTCTTCACTTATGCAGGTGACCAAACCATCTTCTTCTAGGATTAACCCAATTCACTTGATTTGCAATAACTAGACCTGGAGCTGGATTAGGGTTTGTCAAGGAAATCTTAAAAATTCAAACTTTGAATTTCAAACTTCTGAAAGGATAGAAATATGCGCCTTGATGAGCTGATCAAGTTGGTATATTCAGAATTTGAAAACTGCAAAGTTTCACCCCTCGAAATTGCCTTTTAGATTTCTGGATTCATAGGGAGGACCCTGAATTAGGGTTTGAGTTTCCTAGAGCTTCACCCAACCAAAAGATTTGATTCAAAGCTCTAAGCTTCAATTTTTCCGAGGAGCCTCCAGCCGTGGTCATAGATTTCCAAAATTCCATGTTTTGCAGAAGCCCTAATTTTCCATCTTTCCAATCAAAGTCCCGAACTGGGGTTTGATCAAGCCCGACCTTCTGCCCAACCAAAAAATATGATCTTGGTCTCTAAATTTCAATTTTGATGAGTAGCATCGAGCCGTGGTATCCGATTAGAGAAATTCCAACTTTCTCCGAAGCCCTAAATTCCGGAAGCCATGAATGAAGGTGCTAAAAAATAATTATGTTTTGACAGAAATGTGTACCTGATTGTTTCTGGTGTAACTCCGAACTTTTAGATCCACAGGGTCTAAAAAAATTTCTTGCAATATCCTGACCTGTTATCTTTCCATATTGATAGATATGACCTCAATTGGATTCTCTGAGAGAGAGTTATGCCAAGTGTCGCAACGTGACCTGTTTATGGGATAATACAGGAGAGCGAACTTGTACGGCATGCCACGTGTCACTGGTTCAACTTCGGCCTCTAAAATTTTTTCTTGAGATAGTACAGTCTATGTACTACCTGTCACTTTTTACTAAATTTCATTTGAATCTTCCTAGCCCAAGTTATGACCTTTTTTCCCAAGGTCACCTGATTTTGACTCAGATTTGGAAGAGGCAGAAACCCTATATTCTACAGATCATAAATCACAGAGTACAACAAATTAGAGGTTGTCCTTTGGACACAAGGTACATGGGGACCTGATATTTGACCTGTAAGAGGTTCATATCTGAAAAATATGCAAAAATGGATTTATAGCGAAAGTGCTACGATGACTATTTTTTCTATATCAAGCCCTAGCATCGTAAGTGCAACAAGTGTCATACATGCCATATCATGCCTTCTTTCAGGCTAGCTCTGATACCATGTTAAATTTTCAGAATTTACTTCAATATGATCTAGGATCTTAAGTGAGAGAATAACATGTACAACAAATCTACAGCATATCAATCATGGACACAATAATGCAAGCACACAAGAGACATAGTGTTTACTTGGGGAAAACCATAAAGGTGAAAAACCCCAATAACTTCCGTAGAGATAGATAGAGCAATGATACAAGCAGAATACAAGAGATAGTCTTCTCCTAGTAGCAGAGCCTTCTCCTCCACAAGTGTGCCACTCTCCCAAGTGTGAGTGAGAGAATAGAATGTGTGAAATGAGAGAGACACACTCTCTATTTATACACTAACTTGACTTGACCTTTACTCAACTAGGTCGGCCTCAACTTAACCACTTAACATAATGCTGACTGGGCCGACCCCCACTAGGGTGGCCTAATAACCATTTGAACCACATGGACAACCCCCAATAGGGTGGTCTAATAACCCTTTGACCCACATGACTTATACAGGGCTGACTCCAACAAGGTGGTCTAATAACCCATCAAGTATAAGTTACGACACTTACAATATAAATGACGACACTTCCGTATAGAGGAATAATAACATCTCTATAGGAATACAATATACATATATGTGAAATACATTCCGAAGTTACATATACATCAACAATGTTGATGATGAAGATGATGACCAAGATGATGATGATGATGATGATGACGAAGATGATGGTGATGATGTCATCATTCATAATGATGATGATGGCGATGATGATGACGAAGATGATGGATGATGACGAAGATGATGATGATGATGTTGATGATGATGATGACGATGATGATGATGTTGATGATGAAGATGATGGCCAAGATGATGATGAGGATGGAGATGATGATGAGGAAGTGGGTGATAACGATGATGATGATGATGGAGATGATGATCATGATGATGAGGATGATGAAGATGATGTGGATGATGATGATGAAGATGATGATGACGAAGATGATTATGATGATGATGATGATGAGGATGATGATGATGATCATATTCGTCATCATCAACATCATCATCTTCATATTCGTACTCATCTTCATCAAAATCCATCATCTTCATCATCATCATCATCATCATCATCATCATCATAATCCATCATATTCATCATCATCATCATCATCATCGTCATCATCATTATCATCAATGATGATGATGAGAAGATGATGATGACAAAGATGATGATGATGTTGACAATGATGATGACGATTGAAAATGATGATGATGACGAAGATGATGATGATGATGATGATGATGATGATGATGATGATGACGATAATGATGATGATGTTGATGATGATGAGGAACAGGGTTATGACGATGATGATGATGATGGAGATGATGATGATGATGATGATGATGATGATGGGGATGAGGATGAGGATGAGGATGATGATGAGCAAGTTGGTGATAATGATGATGATGATCATATTCATCATCATTAGCATCATCATCTTCATCTTCGTACTCATCATCATCATCATTCATCATCTTCATCATCATCATCATCATCATCATCATCATCATCTTCATCTTTGTACTCATCTTCATCATCATCTTTGTCGTCATCATCATTATCAATGATGATGATGAAGACGATGATGATGATGATGAAGATAATGATGAAGATGATGGATGATGATGATGTCGATGATGACGATGTTGATGATGAAGATGATGACCAAGATGATTATGATGGTGATGAGGAGGAGGAGGAGGATGATGAGGAAGTGGGTGATAATGATGATGATGGTGATGGAGATGATGATGACGACGAGGATGATGACGATGAAGAGGATGATGATGATGAGGACGATGATGATGATGACGACGATGACGAATATGATTATGATGATGATGAGGAGGAGGAGGAGGAGGAGGCTCCTTTTAGAGGGATAGTGTCATGGATTCTATGTGTTATTGAGGATGTGTGAGGTCTAGAATTTTCAATTAAGGCCCAAGTGGAATTGATTTGAGCTCAATATGCTTCAATAAGATCTCGAGGAACCTGTTTTCATTCTTCTATGATGTTCAATGATTTTCAACATATCAACAGTCTTTCATGGTAGGTTGAGGATGCATCCATGGAATTTGATCTTTACAAAATATGTTTTTTGTCAAAATGAAATTCAAATTGCCTCTTTGATGAATCCTCCTCTACATGACTTCATTTATTGCATGACTGTCACAGACTCACGAAAACTCTAAACAACACTCAATGGCATGCAACTACAAATAATGGCATGCAACTATAACCACAAACCAAGCAGAGGTTTATTTTATGCATTGATATAGAGAGGTGGTAGTAGGCACACAATATGGAGAAACAATGAGTTAGAAAAAACATTTGGACCAAAGTACCACAATGATTATTAAGGAAATTTAAAAAACAATTTTTGGCTCAGGAATTGTGGTTTATCACCACGTTTCTCTTCGACACTCGCCATCAAAATACGTATAAAAATAACACGTCTTTACATCCTCTTCCATTTAAATCCTCATCGCATAGTCATAAATAAGGATTATTATGCATGCACATCCTCACCTTACAATGTCAATTGGGTCAAGGCACATAGACAACCATAAATTATCAAATGTGTCAAAGAGTAAGCCCTTCCAATAAAAATTAAGACCCACCATTCAAACTTCATCACCGAGTCCAATTTATGCAAATATTTTTGAAGCGGTGGAAGGTTTGGCATTAAATGGTGTAAACATTATAAAGGGCCGCATGGATGGGTTTGGGCGCATGTGCGCTCCTGACATGTACATGTGAAAAACATCCATGCGCGCGTTTAAGCATGCATGCATGGCCCTGTTACTAGTTAAAAAAAATAGAGTTCTCTTTTTCCCAGGAATTCCACCAAAAACATGGGTTTCACTTCTTCCGCGGGTTTCAAGCTCTCACAGGTTTCTTATTGGCTCACACTCATTGATATTTTGGACACGCTTTGATCTATTGGACACAAAATCACCCTTGGAATCTAGTGTATTCATTCAAGCTACCAGTTTCCATTGCAAGTGGAAATCATTTCTATAGAGATATGGTGAATTGTAAATAAGTCTTTTCATTCACAAGATTTGAGATGAGCCCATGCCTTTTTGTTTTTATCATATGCCCACAACAATATCCATGCATAGACAACAATGAATTTGACAAGAAGATTTCCCAAGTTCACATCTAAAAAAACTCATATGAACACTAGATAAGATGAAGTATGCAACCTCCTCATTGTGTAATTAGTTCCCAAGTTAATTTTGTTATTTTCACCTCATATTATGCTAGCAAAAAATACTACACACTCACTAAACAGAACTAAAAATATCACTTCAACTGATCCACAAAACCTCAACTCTCTCATCTCTTATTCAATACCATTGTATGGAATGAGGATATCTGTAAGTATATGCACCTTTCCTTTCTATATGAATCGAAATACGATAATATTCATCCATATTTACCATCCTTACAATATCCCCTCACCTTTAATAATGATTTTTTTCCCAAAAACCAAGACTTTCCCACTTCATGCTCTATTCAACATGATGATTGTTGGTATAGTCCCTAGTTCCCCACTCTGCAACACCTACCCACCCTCGATATTGCGCATTCAAAGGTAAAATTATATTCCCCCTAATCACCCTTCCCAAGACCATGATCCTTGTTCGAAACCTTTGCATCCTCCTTAAGGTTTTGCAAAAAACAAGGTATACATTCATTCTATTGTGATGCATTGTTGAATTCAGCCATGAGTATTTTAAACTCAAAATCACATTCTATCATCTCAAGGTTTATAGATAAGCAAATAGTTTGTTGTTGTTTCTTCAACTCCTTAAGGTGTTATATAACCTAGTAATTTATGATGGTAAAGGACATTGCCTCAAATGGAAGGATATACCATTCCACTATGAAGACAAAGCAATCAAACTAGGTGCAAAATTTAGAATTGATAACATTAAGGGAGAAAGCAAAAAACGCAACTAATTAAGGTTACCTTATTTGATGTAGAAAAACTATCAAACTATTCCCAAGGCATCTCTAGCCATCTCTGTTGTAGGATGTTACTACCATAATTTTTATGAATTCATTGCTAGGCAAGACACTAGTTTCTCCTCTCTACACTTGACCAACCATCATCTATATTGATTGGAATTGTAAGGGATAATAATGTTTATTTGAACACAAATAAACCAACATAGTCTATAGTTGTATATGTTAACTTGTAAAGTGGTAAGATATGTTGGAATGTGTCAGGTTCATTGTATAATGGTACTAATATTGTATTTGCTATTTCTTTTGCAAGGGTAGGACTGATAGTTGTGTTAAAGAGACTTTTGGATATGGGAAACTCATGAAACACAAAAAAAAAAATAGAAGGAATCAACCCATTGAAAAGGTCAATGACTTAAGATAAAAGGCCAGGTTTGGAATGGAAAGATTGAGACATGGTCCTATCATTGCCCCGGATCCTGCCACTGATCCTAACACAGTTATTGACATGACAACCTCTTGTTCAGAACCATGGGTAAAGCGATCAAATTCCAGCATCAACACAATCTCTAACCAACAATCCATTAATGAGTCATTCTGAAGTTCCTCGTGACACAAGAATTTTGGGAGATGTTGCATGTGTAGAGATGGACATCCAAGCCTTGCTTAATTTGCAATCTCCCCAGGAAGACCACAACCATGTTGACCACACTCCCATTATGGCCCAATCTATGAACGAAGCACCACAACAAACAAGCTTCAATATTCATGTCTCATGTCCACCCTCCCTACCTCGACTGTCCCATGCAAGAAGAAGAACTCCTAGACGTATTCATGTGGATGAGAGTGCTATGTCAGGGCTTGAAGGAAAGTTTCCAAAATGTACTATCGAATGGAAATGGAACAAAATTATCAAAGAATATTTTGAATCCAAAGGTGATGCAAATAAATGTCAATTATTGCTATGTTTGTTAAATTCACGTTCTTTAGATATTGTTAGGAGAATTTTGGGCATAAAGATGGTTAAAAGTTCAAAGGCCAATAGTCATATTGTTAGAAATCTCCAATCTGCATTTAATGCGATTGGGAAGACGTCTTGTACAAAATATCTTTGTGCAGCTCGTCGTGTTTTAGAAGAATCAGTTGTAAGCAAGTCCACAAGGCAACGTCACCTGCTATCACACACTTCTCACATACTCAAATTAAATAGAAAAACTATTAAAAAGTAATTTGTTATAAGGGAAAATCTTGACACTCCTGGTGGAAACGATTGTTGGGATTTTGTTGGTAGATTGCCTCGTGTAGTTAGGAAGCTAATTGATGCTGTTAAGGAGTTAATAAAAAAGTTTTGGCATGATCATACTAGACCTTCATCAAACCAAAGAGACGTGCTAAAACTGAGAAAAGGTTCTACTGAACGTGAGCCCCATGTTAAACACTTCCTTGACACCACACAGACTGAACTGTATGAGAGATTCAGGAATGAGCACACACAATTGAACCTAGGCCAAAGGTCCTTTGAGAAATGCAAACCATGGTACATTTGTATATGCATTGATCGGAACACATGTTGTTGTAGATACCACGTAGAATATGAATATTATTATGACACATATAAACATATATTTTGTGATTTGCATACTAACATTGTGCAGGGCTGCAGTGAATCCATAATACCACCGAATGCATCAAGAGACTTTATCCACAACATCGTGTGTCCAAGGCCCGAAGGACAAAAGTATTATGAAAAATCATGTCTATATGGGACATATTATAGGTGTAGTGGGTTTTCTATTTTGAACCGTTGCATTCATGAAAGCAAGGAGCATGAATTTGGCATGATCGTCATGGAGATGCAGAGCTTCAAGTACGTGACCTATCAATTAGACAGTGTTAGAGAAAGTAAAAATATTGCATTGGTGAAGTCACATGTACAAATGAATATTGCATATTTTTCATATTACAAGTTCAATTTATGGCATATAGATTTTTTGAAAGGCCACATTGTAATATTTCCCTTGTTTCCATGGTAACAAGTACTGGTATGTGACTTCTTGATGGAATTCTACGAGAAAATCGAGTAGTATGTTAAAAATGTGCATGTAGCGCGATGGCAAGATGAGTAGTACAAAAAATGTAGGGACACATTTCCCGTTGGAACCATAGTGTCAATTGTGGATTTTGCAGAAAATTGCACCCTTCAGCCACAAAATGAAATCCAAAGTCAATACTACCATTCAGACCAAGTCAGCATCATGGTACATATTATGTATAGGCATGGGCTAGAGAGAAGCAATGACAAGAGGATAATACTGAAGGAGACCAACTTTTACATAAGTGATGATAGAACCCATGATCTACATTATGAGCAACATTGTTTCTGAATTTTCTATGACCAGTTGAAGGAGAGAGATATACAGATGGATCAACATTGGATATGGTTGGATGGTTGTGCGGGCCAGTTCAAAAATGCCCGAGTATTTCAATGGATGAGTACTTTGCATAAGACTTATAATGTGCCACATATCTGGAACTACTTTGAGACTAGGCACGACAAAGGTGAGCATGATGGGGCCAATGCATGCATCAAGACCGCACTACGAAGGGAAGAGATGAGGTTTGATAAGGAACCTCATATCCGAGATGCACGGCCCACAGTTCAATGGTACTCCACAGCAATGTCAGAACGAGCAAGAGATCAACAAACATCATCAATGGCAGGACATGTGGTGAGAAATTTTTGGCTAGTGGTTGACATAGATTTATCGCGTTCCTATAGTTGCAGCACAGTACAAGGAACACGTGGATTTTATTCAGTTCGAAGCCCAAACAACCACTTGTTTGAAATATGGATGCGAAAGCTTGCATGCTTTTGTAGCCCTTGCAACAGTGTTGAATGGGATGAATGCGAATGTGTGGACTAGGTTGATGAATGGGATCGTGTGTCACTTGTAGTAGACCAACATGCAGGTGTTGAAACAACCCAGTTAGAGGAGGGTGAGTTAGTGATT
Organism: Larix kaempferi; assembly: GCA_027924585.1. Classification (NCBI taxonomy): domain Eukaryota; kingdom Viridiplantae; phylum Streptophyta; class Pinopsida; order Pinales; family Pinaceae; genus Larix; species Larix kaempferi. The sequence goes on from BSBM01000823.1 coordinate 325,891, forward strand.
CCGACAGACTACGACCATATCTCCGATCTTGTACAACCAGGACACATATACGTAGTTGTTGCACCGAAGGGCAATGAATGGGACGTGGATTATTGGATGGCATGGTGCATCCAAGGTAAGCAAACCCTCTACGGATCATTAATCAACAATGAAGAAATTGAATTTCCTACTGGCTCGATGGTGGTTAAGGGGGAATATCTTACACTAGATGGGAAGTCAAGAAAGACTAGTGGGCATGTATTCATGGATTACAGACCAGGTTCAGTGGTGTATCACTTCACAAACTTGATCGTTGGCACAAACATCCATCTTCAGACAATGTCAAGCAAGAGCTCAACTAATGTACGCTACTACCTACCTCATTCAGAGCACGAGAGATTGATGGAGACAATTAGCAATAGAGAGGATCCAGATGGATTTATTGAATGAGGCCAGTCAACTTTACATAAGAGAAAGAATTGCATCAAAGAATGTTATGTTCTACATTGAGGTATGTGTAGTTTTATGCTATTTCGTTGGTACATGCATTTTTTGTTGATACATACATACATACATGTCTTTGCCTATGTTTTTTATTTTTCCTATATGTATTAAACTGTTCCATGCTTCTCTTTTATGTTGAATAAAATGGTGATGTGATTTGGATCAAATTTGAGTAATTTGAGTTTGTATTTTCTTAAATATATCTATTTATGTTTGTAGCATTTGAATATAGCGGTTTTGATAGGTTCTCAAGATTAGAATTACCTAGGTTTTAGGATTTTTTTTGAAGTACATAATCTATTACAATGGTCTTGAAAATTTAACTTGGTAGATGAAACCTTCTAGGAATCCATGTATGGATAGAAGGGTCTTCCACTTGGGGTAGGGAGTTATCATAAAGTTTCAAGGGTGGTATTTTTGAGATCTATACTTGAGAAAAGCATTGGGGAACTGTGAAATTCCTTATCGATCAAATATTTCTTTAGTTTCTCTCTCTTCAGTTTTGTGTCCACCCAACCCTTTTTCATGCTTTGGGTACCTTGAGGTATATCCCCAACCCAAAAAACTCTTATATTATGATGATTATGTTGGTTTAGGGTTTTGGTTCCCCATGCTCTTATAACCCAAAAAACTCTTATATCCCCAACCTTTTTCATAGATTTGGTTCCCCATGCTCAATGCTCACCCAAATCTAGATAGATTTTGGGTTTTTCCCCTTATCCAAGCATCGTGTCATCAACCTAGGGTTTCCATTAATATATTTTAACTAGATACTAGAATCTACTTGACCAAATTTGATGGAAAAATGCATAGGGTTAGGGCTAGAGCTATAGAAGGAAATTGAATTAGGGTTAGAGTTAGAGTTAATAATGATGATGAAGATGGTGATGATGATGAAGACATGATGATGATGGTGATGGTGAGGATGAAGAAGATGGCTTAGTGCTAGGTTTTGGGTGAGGGTTAGGGCTATAGTTATAGAAGGAAATTGAATTAGGGTTAGATTTAGAGTTAACAATGATGATGGTGATGGTGTTGACGATGAATACATGATGATGATGGTGACGTTGATGGTGATGGTGATGGTGATGGTGATGGTGATGGTGAGGATGAAGAAGATGGCTTAGTGCTATGGTTTGGGTGAGGGTTAGGGCTAGAGTTATAGACGAAAATTGAATTAGGGTTAGAGTTAGAGTTAATGATGATGATGAAGATGGAGGTGATGATGAAGACGTTGATGATGATGGTGATGGTGATGGTGAGGATGAAGAATATGGTTTAGTGCTAGGGTTTGGGTGAGGGTTAGGGCTAGAATTTTAGAAGGAAATTGAATTAGGGTTAGAGTTAGAGTTAATTATAATGATGAAGATGGTGGTGATGAAGAAGATGTTGATGCTGATGCTGATGCTGATGCTGATGGTGAGGATGAAGAAGATGGTTTAGTGCTAGGGTTTGGGTATCCTAAGAGTGTAAGACTCTAACTCTAGAGTGCCTTGTTTGCATGGATAAATGGATCATCTAAGTGCACCTGTACTGGGATTATCTGAGGCATGCAAGCATGTATCCTCCTAGAGATTTCCCCCCATTAACTTAGACTGTAATCCTAACATATGAGTGCCTAGGGAACTGCACTCTCTCACTGTGCATGCAAAACTAAATAAAGCAAAAAATGCAGAATTAGAACTGAACTGCTAATTTAGGAAAAACATCTAAACTGGAAATTAATGGAGGATGGTGCATGCATGCGCTCCCTATATCTCTCATCCATAAATTCTACTGCATCCTGTTACATATTATTTTCACACCCAAGTGGCAATGTCCTAATCCTCTAATGCTACAAGTGCGACTTCCGAAGATGATTGCCACTGTCACCTCAACAAAGATTTTCCCAATTTTTAGGCCTACTTTAAAGGCCAAGGGTGTTGTGGGGAAAATGCACCTATAGTTCAGGGGAGAAACTACCAACTTACGGTGATAAAGATAGACTTACAAGCATTCTGCAAGTACAACAAATAAATGAAGAGATTAGGGTTTAGAGATATAAGCACCTTATTCAGAAGGTTGATCCTAGCTTTTCCTCCCTCGCTCTTCAATGCTTATCCAGTGTCGCAATGCCCAGACCTGCAAAACAACTTGATACCTTTCTCAAATACATTTGACTACATATATAATACTGATATCTATAATGGAAAGAGACATCAAACTATAATCAAACAGTGATCAAATCTTAAGACACATTAATAGGTCATATTTGGAAAGAGAAGAACGTCTGATCTTTATTAATGAATGAAAGCAAGTACATACAATTATACCTTCCTTCAAGCTTGGCACTTCACGAAACCTAGATTCAAGATCTCCTGCTTCCATTCTCCAAGGATCCCAACCTCTAAGAAATTGTACTAGGGTTTACCAAAACTGAAGCACAAGAGAGGGGGATGAAGGTCTCCATTCCTCCAGCATAACTTTGCAATTGGGCTTGGTCCTTTCACATGGCCCTTCTACCCTCCTTATATAATCAATGAGGAAGAGGAAAAGAAGTTATAACCACTGAAGAGGTTTCCCAACCAACTTAAGTTACTCGAATTTCGAGATTTTGACCAAAACAAGAGTGTACCCTACTCTACAGTATACAAAGTCGCGTACATATGGCAATGGGCGCTACTTTAAATGAGACAAAGTCACGTACACACGCTACTATTATAACAGTAGAGTCGCGCTCATAATGAAAAATGGCCAAAAACAGGCTTTTCTGCTCATTTTCAGGAGATAGTTTGGTCTGGAAAAATGTTCCTAAGGGTCATATACATCAAATGGGTCAAGAATGAGGTAATTTCAACCATTTTTAGTGTCCCAAATGACTCCTCCATCCATAATTGTCCTGTTGTGTGACTGAACTTGATCTCAAGAAGTGTCGTCATGCGACCAAGGGAAACAAGTGTCGTCACGGACGGAGAGGTGTCATTTCAAGATATAACAGATGCCCCCTAATGTATGAGGTCAGAGGGAGTACGGGAAACGATGGCTGAAATACATTATAAAAAATAAAAAAGAGTTGAATCGTGGAGGAACGGAGAAACCAAGAATCATAGGCTCAAATGAAGTACCTGAAAGCAAAGGCAAAGTCAGACAAACTTATCCTTGGGGTAACTGTCCATGTTCAAATGGTGAAACATGACCTCCAAGAGGATACAATAATGATCCAAAATACTGATGCATCTATCATGGCCACTAAAGTACAAGCGTGGATCCATGAAGAACATAAGTGTAAACATAGCCACATAAATACAAGGTGGATCTATGTCAAAACTGGAGAACATAGCCATAGAGAACAAGCTGGATCTATGTCTCATCAAGAGCCAAAAAGAGTGTGGCTCAGTCTTGCGCAACTTGGGCGATAACATAAATGAGGTGATGCTATCGAGGATCCCAAGGTCTTCATCCAAAAACAACCCAAGGTACAAACCTATCCATGCGAATAAATGAGCTGTTGTCGAACATGGGAGGTATCGTTTGATTACCGGTCATTGATGTATACCGTTAACAAATGCGAGGGTGTCCACCAATAATGAAAATGGAACCCAAGGTACCTAGTACATTCAAGCAAGTGCGAATAGATGGTCTTGCCGTCGAACACTTGAAGAATCCATCGGATAGGAGACATTGATGTATTCCCATCTATCCAATAGCGAGGGAAACTGCCACTAATGACTGCAATCCCCAAGGTACTAACCGAAACTCTAAACTTCATTCCCAGAGCACAATGAGTTGAAGTCGATGGGAAGAAGTCCGTTGGAAGGGAGGCCTTAATGCATCCTCCATCATCCAACACGAGGGACACTCAACAGGTATGAGCTGATTTGAAGTAGGACTAAACACATGATGAAACAGACTGACACCAAGGAATGGCCGACACATGAGGTCAAGGCAACTGCAGAATGGCCGACACAGGTTATATCCTTGAACAGTGAGCACGACACAAGAGTGACTTAGGCAGCTTTGAACACAAAGGGACCACGATGCAAGTCTGCAATGTAGGAGACATTAACGGATTCTCCAAATGATTGGAAGACTAACCAAACGGAGGAGTAGGAACTCTGAGATCAAGTTTACCCTAAGGCCAACACTAGAACCCAACTTGTTTGATAGACTCAAAACAGGTGCTTTGTTCAAGGAGATAGTTGACTCGCTGCCATCATATTGAAAGATATTTTGACATTCTTCCCTTCCCTTTCCTTTTTAATTTTTTAACGAGCTTGACAAAGAACTAAAGCATGCTCGACGGTATTTTCATATTTAAGGAGTCTGAAAAACCTAGAAGAAAACTCCATACACCTATCCGTGGATTTTATATCGAGCCCGGATTGGTCTGTGCTCGGCGGTGTTTTCTTGCTTATAGAGTTGAAAAACTTAAACAGTCCTCTATACACCTATCTCGTGGATTTCACATCGAGCCCAAGTAGGTGAATGCTCGCTTGGTGTTTTCACATTTCGAGAGTCTGAAAACCCTAAAGACGACTCCAAAGGTCCTTTTTCGTAAAGTTAGTCTCCTTCCCCGAAAAAGTGTAAAATGATGGAAGAAGAACTCTTCTAGCGCATACAAGAGTATACCTAGAGTATACCTTTTCCGTAAATTATCCACCAAGGCCCGGAAAAGGGGTAATTCTATACCTAAGTGGATGTCGGTTCAGTTATTTTAACGAGCCCGAAAAGACAACTATGCTCGGCAAACTTTTCCTATTTAAGGAGTCTGAAAAGGGCTTAAAAGAACTCCATAGGGATCTTTTCCATAAAGGTTTAACGAGTCCGGAAAAGTAAACTCATGACCTCCTTACTGTTTTTAACGAGCTCAAAGGAGATAGGAAAATGCTCACAACTTCCTTACTGTTTTTAACGAGCTCGAAGTGAAGATGAAAGAAATGCTCATAACCTACTTACTGTTTTTAACGAGCTCGAAGTGAAGGTAGAAGAATGCTCGTAGCCTCCTTACTGTTTTTAACGAGCTCGAAGGAAAGGTGGAAGACTGCTCGTAACCTACTTACTGTTTTTAACGAGCTCGAAGTGAAGGCAGAAGAATGCTCGCAATGGGAGGAGACGAGTGTCAGGGACATGCAAAACTAGCTCCAAGCGCATGGAACAAAGCTATGCCTAATGCAAGGAACATGGGCACGATAAGGACACTCAGGGTGTGTCTCCTCCAGGTAAAAGGTGTCAAATTGAAAAGGCAAAATGATACAGGGCTTAGCAGAAATGATATCAGAGATGGAGGCTTATACAACGGGCTAAAAGCGTGGAAGCCGGCTTCAGGCTCATTAGCGCAAGCGGGATCATAATAGATGCATATGCAATTTGAACACAAAGATGGGAACCTTATCAGGGATGGCCAGAAATATATGAGGAAGAAAGATATGAGGCTTCTTCTCAAAGTCATGGTGAATCTAAAAAGGCTCCCGAACCTATGAGAAAAACTCAGCATGGGCACCAGAATGGCATAAGGGTGCTGACTAGGATGACCCATGTTAGGTAGGTTCTACTGTCGGACTGGTGCACAATGCATAAAGAGATGGCTAACACACCAATATCCAACAGGTTCGACCCTATGGAGAATTCGGATGGCAAAAGGTTCAAATGCAACATAACAGCGGGGAAGCCTAATCCTATATGCAAGGTTCCGAATATACCTGACATGGTCGCACAAGGTGTCGAAAATGACCAGTAAGCAAGTATACATCCAGCTAAGAATCCTGTCTCCAAGAAACATTAGTACCGGGATCATATCTAAAACATATGTAAATAAAGACCCGATACAAGTCACTATGGTAGAAATACTTTCAACTTCACTATCATCAACAATAGGCATAAACAAGGCAAAGTTTTCAAATGAAGACTCTATGGTACCCAAGCCCGAGGACTTACAATCAACAAGATCAACTTCAGGATGAAGATCAAAGTTGAAGGACATGATGGAATCTGCAGAAACAAATTCATCATTACGGGAGTTGAAAATTCTAGAAGCAGAATCAAACTCAGCAGGAACACCGATTTGCAGATCTATAGGAGAGTCCAAAGACTCAATAGTAGGAAGATCAAACTTTAAGGTCAAACCGGGGCTGGACATGACTGCGACTGGATCAACATCCAAGTGAATGGCAGACTGTACCATAGACTCTAGGAAAACTTCATCGGAAGGAAGTATATCATCCCAGATAGAATACATATCTAAACATTCAGATGGAGATGTCACTTGGTCAAAAGCTGGGACCAAGTCCCGAGAAGGTAAGCATGAATTCAGAGACTTCTTCTCAGTAGCATTTGAACTCAATGAACAATATGCCACATGAGGCGCATGTGACATAGTAGTGCCTAATGACGAGAGATCGGACTGGTCTACAGTTGGGTAATAAGGAGGATCAACGAATGCAAGCTGGTCGATGGTGACAATGTTTTCGTTATGAGGGAAATGCATCACACGAAAAAGCGTAGACACCACAGCATGCATAGCATAAACGTAATCACGCCCAAGGATCATATCAAAGTCCACAGGGTCCTTTAGAACCATAAAATCAACTAAGACTGTTTTTCCACCCAAGGTAACAGGTGCCTGACGGAGGAATCCGATCGGTTCACTAGGTCTTCTATTGAAGGTCAACGGCCAATTAACAGTTGGAATAACATTAGGGAAACCCAAATCTCTCCAAGCATAAGCGGATAAGATACTAACAGAAGCACCTTCATCAACAATACATCGATCAACCGTATGGTTCCCGATATCAACCTTTATTTGAAAAGGTGTCGAAGAAGGAAGACTAGGCTCGACTAGACTATTCCAATCAAAGGAAACAATCCTAGGGCTTGGTAGGGGTTCAAATGGCACAGATGAAGTGCCCCCTTTTTCAGGAACATCCAAACTGGAAATGCAGAAGACTTCAGTAGTAGGTGCATCAATCTCTGAAGGACTAATGGGATTAGTCGAAGATTGCATCGATTCAATCACTTCACTCTCCGAAGGAAGAGTGGGGTCAACCAAAGATTGCATTGGTTCAACCACTTTATCAACCAAAGGTTTGACTGCAGGGAATCTATAGACAACTCAGGAACAGAGGTTCCTTCAGACATGGACCACACTCTTCGTGCCTCTGGAATGGCAGGGCATCGGTGAGTAAGGTGATCTCCCTTACAAAGTTTACAAGGGAACTTTGGTTTCCGTCCTATAGGTTTAGACTCCTTTACAACGTCAGTACTCTCAGCATGACTAGCATTGGCTGACAGCTTGCCCCCAGCATAACTCACAGAGGCTGGTTGCTCAGAAGCAGAAGACTTTTGAACTAAGGACCACACTTTTTGCACTTCTGGAAGTACAGGGCACAAGTAAGTAAGGTGGTCTCCCTCGCAAAACTTACAAGGGAACTTAAGCTTCTGTTTGTTGGGTTTGTCGACAATGTCAACTCCCTCAGCATGAATTGCAGTGGCTGATCTGGTGTCTCCAGTATGACTCACAGGAACTGGTGACTTGTCATTAATATGACTAGCAGTGATCAATGACGTGTCCTCAAACTTGTTTGAAGACACGTCATTAGGATTTCAAACTTGTTTGAAGATTAAGATGTGTTTTCCATTAAGTTAAAGTCCCATGTGAGTGCTTAATTTAGAAAGTTGCAAGTGAATTAATCAAATAGACACCTTTCAGAAATAAATATTTGCTCATGTGTAAAATGAAAGATCATTCATGGATAAATAAAGATATTCACAAAACTTAAATGAACAATGAACCATAATGTTGTAGAATCAAAATTCACATTAAAACATGTTGGCTTATTTCCCAAAATCGTCGACAAATGATATTATCTAATAATGCCAAGGTTATAGTTATTAGTTTACGAGTGATTATTGAATAAGACCCTTTTGGAGAGAGTAAAATGTTTGCAAAACGGTGTCACCCAATCTATTAAGGGTCCAACTAAGTTGTAGTGATTTGAATCACTTCAATAAACATGGCTGAAATCTTATCTACACAAACTTAATTAATTAAATGTTTTTCCATATGATCCATGAGCATATAGATATAAAACGATGTGCTGGAAATAAAATTAGTAAACCACTTATAAAGGTTTGGTAACTTCTAGAATGTAAATGATTAGATGATTGTAAACATTCATTCAATAAACCATAAACATTTAGGATATGTTGTGTGTAATTGCTTAAGACAAACTTGTGAAATAATAACCATTCAAATAACGTGCAATTAACACTATGATCCATAGATGAGAGTTGTGTATCGTGATAAACTAGTCATTATATATGTGGCGAGGGTCCTATTTCAAATGGATTAATTTAGGATAATCAAATTATTTTAGGTGTTGTATAAGAAGTGGTTATGAACCTAGTAAGTCCAAGGGTGAATCCTATAGATCTCTAGGATGGAAAGGTTGTTTTGGAAAAGGATGGTAGTTGGTTGAAGGTTAGAGATGGAGGAGACAATTCTTTAAAGCATGTTGATACTGATAAAGGTGAAGCCAACAAAGGGATGCAGGCGAATGATGTTGGTAGTGTCAAAATGAGGAGGAAGAAGTGTGTAAAACATAAAATCTCTCTTATGAGGCTAGTCCTAGGAAAGGATATCAAAATGCATGAGGTGGTAGGAATGGATTTCCATGCTTTTGTTGGAAGATTTCATGGTAAAAAGGTGGGGGAGTTGTCTCTAAGGGTGTATTTATAGGAAATATGGGCTCTTAGGCTTGGTTACATTCCTAATTTATTTATATCAACTACAAGTTACCTAGGGTTTCTTTTCATATATCAAGAGGATTTTGAGGAATATTTTGGCCCATGATTGGAAGTGGGAGATGATTTTGCTTATGCTAAAACAATGGTCCCATTTTTTTAATTCATACTCAAAGATGAATGACATCGATCCAGTTTCGATGAAGTGTCTTAGTCTTCCTCTGGACTTCCAGTCACCTTCAATGGAGGCTCAACCTTACTTAGATCAATGCCAAAAGAAAATTGGCACGTCTATTAAAGACTTCGCATTAAGTTTGCAATATCCTTCCTTTGATTTTGAAAATTTTGGGATAGTATACTCATTTCGGGACAGTTATTAGGGTTTGTCTTTCTCTTTGAAATGATTGAAGGGGGATAGGAAATTCAAGGATATGTGTGTTGCAGTTATTCTACTGAGGGATCCCCTATTGGGTCTGATTCTAGTAATGGGGATTTTGAGGTAAATAATCAAAATAGGAAGGGCCCTAGTGTGGAAGGTAATAGATATTATTTAATATCTAAGAAGGAGGCTCTTGGTGATGATAAAGAGGGGTTTGAATGGGGTTTGGTTTGTTTTGAAGAGAAAGGCCATAAGGGTTTTAGTAGAGGTAGAAGATATAATTTATGCATTGCTAAGGAGAGGGATCTAAAGAGAGGGACCATGGTTGAGGTGATGACAAGGAGGTTCATATGACTCCAATGAATCTTCCATGGATCATGGGGTAAAATGATGTCTTGAACCATTGAGTTGACTATGTTCAATATGTGTCTTAACCTCAAAAAATCCAAGATACTTAAATTGCAAAGAGTGATTATCAATATTACCAAAACATTGAAGACATTATCAACACTAAGGGTCTATGCCAACTTGTGCAAGTAGTAGTTCAACACATTAGCCATGCTTTCATTAAAGGAAAAATCATTATCGAAGATAAAATCACGTATGGAAAAATGTAATCAAAGACAAACTCATATACACAAGTGCAAATCCACCTATTAATATGCAAAAATGATCCAATCATGTACACTTTTTGGAAAAATGGAACATCATTCCCAATGTCTATATAACGGCAACTCGTGCCTTGTACAAAAAAACCAACTCGTGCCCTATACAAAATATTGCCCATGGTTCCCTATACAAAATATGGCAACTCGTGCCAAAAATGCCACATCGTGGCTAGTGTACATAGGATGGTCTCTCAATCCTCCTGCCCACCCTCGGATCTCCCGGGTGCATCTCCAAAATCGATCTTCCTCTTCTTCGTGCTAGAGAAAGCTTGGTCCTTCTGACATCTTTGAGCACATCCCCCTGAGCCCTGAAACGACAACAATAATATCTCAACTTTTCCTGACAATTATACAAGTATAAAACATAATTTCAAAATAAAAATAGTTTTCAAATCTTGGATAACTCACCACATGCGAGATTGTAAGTCGTGAGGGGGTATCCCTCCTCCATGATCCTAGTCTCTCGATAATTCCACCCTACAACATTTAGAACAATCAGATCAATGTTGAAACTAGATTCATATAGTAATTTCTGTTAAAATTGAACGAGATTTTCTTAAACTAGTCAATCTCACTGTGAACAAAATCAGCTGGTCTTCGGGGCTGGCAGATGGAGCAGTCGGCTGGACATCCTGCTTCGATGCTAGGGTGGAAGGTAAAGGGGAGGATGTAGCCACATCAATGGTGGATACACCACTGGGGGGAACCGTGGAAGAAAGGGGGGGTGGCAGGAGGAGGCATGGACTGGGGTGGGCGAAGTGGAGATGGATGTCTAGGGCTATAAATCCCAACTGGCTGTTGTAAGAATCGGGGCACCCTGGAAGGGGAAGTGAGTGTGGTGGGGGAATGTGGGGGGGGGACAATGTTTGTGTTGTGGTAGACGGATGGGTGACTATGGATGGGTGGTGTGCCGTGGTTGGATGGAAGAGGGTGGGAACATGGGAAACTGATATGGAGGTGGAGTTGGATATGAAACGTATGGGGGAGTTGGATGGAACTGTTGTGATATAAAGGAGGGGGGGTTGGATGGAAGGGGTTGGGGAATGGGGCATGTATGCCATGGGATAAAACAGGCATATAGGTTGGTCGAAAGGTCGGGGAGGGAGGAATAATGGCACTGGTAGGTCGAGCTATTCACACTTGCATACACATTTATAACCTCATAGTTTAATATACATAAATATAAATATACACGAACAAGTCATCGTATTTGAAAATAAATTTATGCTTTAATACACACGATACATGCGCACGTGGAGAACTGTTGGTCCCCAGTGGCGATGGTTAGTCACTGGAGCCCGCGGACACCTGTGCAAACACTACAATTTTTAGACTGAATTTATAAAAACAATATTAACAATAATAAACACAATGCAAATAAGAATGACAACGATGGTACTTAAAAAACATGACTGCAATAAATTTATATTCAAGTTAGATGATATTCAATATTCTAAAAGGATAGAAGGTGGCATCGCATGAAATTAAAATTAAATAAGGTGACACGGCATAGAAGGTTACATGGTGAGCTTTTCCTTTTCTAGAGTCATCCCCATGAGTAGGTGAGATTTTCCTTTGGCACTAGAGAGATGTGCAGCGCCTCATAAGCAAATGGAATTCATGTCCATTTACAAATTTGAATCGGAAACCTATGTAATGTGTTCGGGTTCTTGATGAAGAGTTCCTAGGTTTTGATGTCTTCTTATAGATTTGTAGTTTCCTACAATTACAATTCACCCAGTGGAAAAGTATTTGCATCCCTAGAGTGAGGATCTTGAGTCCCTTTATTTTCATAACATTTACATCATCAGATAAAATGGCATCTCATTGTTTCAATTTGCAAAGAGGTGCTAAATAGCAGTTAAGTTAGTGTGCATGTTATTTAATACACTTTAGAGTGTTGATCATTAGAAAAAGAAAGAAAGAGAAATATTTTTCATGATTAACTTACCTACAAGGTTGAATGTTCCATGCTCTTTTGTGTTGAATGAGTAATTATGTGTTCTTGATTGAATAACTATGTTGTCAGAATGATATCACTTGATTGAAATCAAAAAAATCTTGAGTGAAATAAGTTAAATGAGTATTCTTGATGCCAAATGTTTTACCAAGTTGTATTTGAATCAAGATAATAGCAAGGCCCCATAGACCATATTTGTAAAATTATAGCTTTTCCTTATGGGCCTTACATCATTTTCGAAAAATTTAGTGACAGTACATGTGATAAGTTGTTTTACGTTGTTTATATGTCTTTCCTGATAGCATGTTCTAGGAGTAGTAATATGATTACTTTCAGTCTCAGGTATTAAAATAAATTGGAAATCATGTGATAATAAACTGGGGTAATAAGGACATGAGAAACATCAGGTTCTTGAATTTCTAGAAGCTTGGCCCCTATGATTCTCTTTTTCCTGAGAGTTTTGCACAATGCAATGAAAATTCATAGCAATAAATAGTTTTCCTATTGGTCTCAGTGAATGAAAAAGTGACAAGTACAACATCTCAGTTAACTCAATTGTAATGTCCCCAGCTTGACCCTATTGCATTAATATTGTAAATGATGTAAATATTGTTATTTAGTCATGGTGAGGAGCTCACGGCCAAGGCCCCGCCATTGATTTATCGTTTTATGTATCGGCAATTAGAATAGATGCATATGGTTCTTGTGCTAGCGGAGCACAATGTAATTAAGACATCATGTAAATACGAAATTTAATGGAAAACCAACAGCTGGCTATGCTATGCAACAAAAGAGATAGGGCATGGTTCTACAAGGAAAAGGGAGGGAAATTATTCAAACCCTTGAGCTAATGGAATTAATCCATGTGTCAATGGGGAAACCTATAAAACCACCAACTACCCATTTTGTCTCATGCACCCAATCATTTAATTCTCCCAAAGATTGGTTGGGGCAGTTAATGTCTTGGGATTGAAGAAGTATGGCAGCCAAATTCGTGCAGGGGCAAGACATCAACTTGGAAAAACGTGTTTTGTCTCCTTGGGAAAGAAAACACCCATGAATTGGTGCCCAATGCCATTCTGAACAGTTAGCCTTTCATCATTCACGCAGTTGGAGCTAGCTGGGTCTTTCCCTACCCGTTTTCATCCCAATCCTGCATTTTTCCATGCCTGGGAGTTCGTTTTTGCATATACATTAGCTGGGGAGAGAAGGGCCACGACATGGGGGACTGTATGGAGGTCGTTTTTTCCCCAGAATGCCCAGGGACGTTTTTCTAAAAATGGATTTGGCTTCCCAGGGTTATTCCCCATCTTCCAATTTCATTTTTGTGTTTCTCCACGTTTTTCTGAGTGAGTTGAAACCCCATCTCATGCATTCCACTGTGGAGAACGTTTTCCTCATGCCCAGCACTTACACTTTTGCTGTTATATGCACCCATCTCTTAACAGCCTGAGAAACCCAATTTCTGATTGGCTTGGCTGATTTTGACATACCTTTGGCTATGTGAGAGCCTGTCTTCCCCTTTTTCCTTGTGGAGATCATGCCCAGCTCGGGGGTGGCAGTGGTGCTGAGAGATTGAGGAGCACACTGGCCTACGGTTGGGTGGAACGTTGCAGAAGCGTAGCCAGTTGCTGGGGACTACCTTATTGAGATAAGTATTCCCTTGTGTTAAATTTGCAATTATCAATCGATGGATATCTTGAATGTGTGATGAATGTGTATTTAAAATTACTTCCACTGTGTTCTTAAAATAATTATGCATCTTCATATGCCTGTTATAATAACTGAATTCTTATGAATAAGATCATGGGGCTAGATGCCCAGTTGTAGCACAATGATCCTCTCTATCATGCTAGTATGATAGGAGGGGACGTTTCATTTTGGTATCAGAGTTGCGTTGCAGCACTGGGCCGCTATGGACCAAAACTGATAGTAAAAGAGAAGAGAAGAAGTTAAGTTTTTCTTAAGAGTTTGAAAAAAAAAAATTTGTTTAAAGTCTGTTTTTGAAAAATTTTGTTTAAAGACTATTTCGGAAAGAATTCCCGAATGTCTTCCGCAACTGCGGAAGCATTCGGCGAATCGTTCCGAAATTTCGGAAGTGTTCTGAGAATTTTTCCGAAAAAAATTGCGAAGGGAAGTTTTTCGGAAGGAATTCTCTTCCGAAATTTGCAGAAGGATTCCGCGAATCGTTCCACAACGCGGAAGAGTTCGGCGAGTCGTTCTGAAGTTGCGGAAGACTTCGCCGAATCATTCCGCAACTGCAGAATACTTCGCCGAATCGTTCCGCAATTGTGGAAGACTTCGGCGAATCATTCCGCCATTGCGGAAGCACTCCGCAAGTCGTTCCGCAAATCTTTTCATGAAAAATCACCCAAAACTGCGGGAGCCTTCAGTCGAGCACCTCGCAATTGCGGAAGGCTTCGGCCAAGCGCCCCGCAATTGCGGAAGGCTTCAGCCGAGCACCCCGCAATTATGGAAGGCTTCAGCCAACCGCCCCGTAGTTGCGGGAGCATGCTGTGAACTGCCAATTGCGGAAGCCTCCAACCTATTGCCCCGCTAGTTGCGGAAGCCTCCAGCCTATCGCCCCGCCCATTGCGGAAGCTTTCATCCTATCGCCCCGCCCATTGCCGAAGGCCAACTACCCCGCAGTTGCGGGAGAATTCTGTGAACCACCCGTCGCGGCCGGATTTCGCGAACTGCCTTTGCGGCAGGATTCAGCGAATCGCTCGATGAGGTGTGATTCGTAAAAAAAAAAAAAAAAACGAGGCATTAACGAATTGTCAGTATGGCATTCTTCCCACGTGCATGAGGTAATTTGTGAATTTCTGAGAATATAATGCAACTGTGTAAAATGTGCAGAAGGGGAGTGGAAGTTGTCAATTTTGAAAGGATGCAGTCCCGCACCTGATGTCAGAATGGAGCATGAAGACAGGCATTGGAAAGCTTGTCCAGCAGGGAACAATGATGCATGACTAGAGTTTGAAGGAGGTCTACATATGTCATAGATATTTAGTGCAGAAGAGTGCCAACGGCTGTTTTGACAAACAAATTTTGTTGTCAATATGGGCAATTTCTACAATTGCAGGATATGGAAGAGGAATTCCATGTCACGATGAGGGATCGAAAAGGGAAGAATTTCTTAAACCTCTGTTTGTTATCATACTTATAATTATGAAATTGTCATATGGCATAAAAATGTTAAAAATGTAAAGGATTACATAGATGTATATGCACTAGATGGCATCTTAACAAACATTGCATAGTGCATATAGAAATGCTTGTGCATAAATGGGATATTGCATATTGGTAGAATAATGAAGTATGCATATGCAATGAACCACTAATGGAGAATATCGTGGTTGATAATCACTATTGACGTTGGTATTGGTGTAGGACCAAAGATAACAAAGAGCATGGCTAAATGTGTTGAGGATGTTGCTGCATAAAGCCAACAACCTTATGCAGAAAGGATGGTGCAACGAGTCTAGGATCATAAAGTTGGAAAAAGGACTGAGCAGCCTTGGTAAGAGGCCAATTGATCAGGTAACATCAGACGATGTTAATGGTAACCATATAGGTAATGGTTATTGGTTCCAAATTGCATGAATGTTGAAAAAGGATTTGGTAAGATCCCTTCAACTATGTATGAGTTATGTTGAGACAGTTTGCATATGATATTAAATACCGCTTGGGACTGTTAACCTACCAAGCTTGGTGAGGTGTGGGTAAGTGAAGGAAATGATCCTTACACCCTATGACCGTTTAGAAATCTCAATCCATTCATATGAATTTGTATCATGCCATGTGTATGATTTTTATGTGCTTGATAACCAAAGCAAGTGAGGACTGGTGGTCCTGATTATGGAAATGCAAGATATATGAGATAGTCATGTTTCGATCATAATATGCGTGAATGCATAGTACTCATGAAACAATGCGAAGTAGCATTGAGTAGATGTGCATTAAGAGATTTTATAAATCTTGTGATGCATTGTATGAATGCATAGGGATGATACATATGTCATTGCAAAATAAATAATGAATGAAATGATGAATTGATGATAATTCTAGGACCATTTCATGGGCTGTTATGAATGCAGAATAGTAAGTGCATAAAGATCCCAATCATGATCGATGGGCTGCTAGAATGCTCTGTGAAAGGACAGAGTTGTATGAATGATATGACTATGAAATTTGATCTAGATCTTATGAGAAGGAATCTCATGGTTGAGAGCTCTAAGTTCTGTTAGTAAGAACAGTTGTAAATCTCAGATTGGTAAATATTTCGGATTTGAAATTTTGCTAATAATTGCTAATGACTGTTTGGCTTATATGAAAATGTGTCAGGAGGACATGCTGTAAGTGGATGCTCATGTATGGAAGCAAGCATAAGACCATAACGGGCAGAGTGGTGTCCCTTACAGGAGCCAAACAATATGAGGATAGCCTCATGGATAAGAAAACTAATTTCTGTAGGAGACAGAATTGTAAATTTATATTGAATTTATTTATGAATGCTATTGATTGGTTATGGAACAATTGTATTTGAAGCTTATTGCTAAATGTTGCTGATGGTTTGGCTATTTAATAATGTGTGCCAGGATGACACATTGCAGGAAGATCATGTGTGATGGCCTGCAGAAGCCAAAGCAGATGGGAAAGACCCCATGCTTTGGAAATGGGCTTCGGGTGAAGCGCCATTGATAATGTCTCAGCCAAACTGCATGACGGTAAACCATGAAAGTGATATGGTAAGACTATGCCCAAAGGGCAGGTGAGACACATCTGCAAAATGAATGAGTATTCTGTAACCCTAGACAAGAACATGCATGTCTAAATTATTAGGGTTAATATGCATAGCATGCTCTGTCTTATTTATATCATTGTAGAATGCTTGAGTATGATTAGGGCCTACATGGCGCACATCGGAAAGGGGGTGCACACCTTTTCTGGTGCTGGGTCATGATAGGGTTTTCAATATTGAATACACCCTAAGGGAATGGACGCATTCCTAGTGTTTCAATACTTGGTAGTGAATGATATGGAATGTGGTTAAGAATTGATCAGCGATACTGATGAGCTTGCTTATCCTTCTTGTGTTGTCAGCCTACACAGATGCAGATTGGTACTGCACATTAACGGGAAGAGTGAAGAAGGGTACGCAAAGAGACTGTATGGGAATTAGCAACCTATCTATGCTCACGTGAAATATTACCAGAAGGGATGGACAGGCCGAAGAGCTGTGTAATAAGAGAAGGTATCATCCTTGTGTGAGTAGGGGTCATGTTAACCTGCAGTCAAGAAAGTCACCTATAGAGTTCCTAAAAGGAACCACCGAATTGCACAAAAGAAGGAGTGGAATCCTTGTATAAATTAAGAGCCGATGTGTGTGAAGGGTTACAGTGCAAGAAGGTGTGGTGACATTGGTGAAGGCATGAAATCTCTATTGGGTCAGCAGTGGGAGGGCAGGCGCCGATGACTGACTGAAAACCCTGAGATGCCTATTGGGTCAGCAGTGGGAGGGCGGGCGCCAATGACTGACTGAAAACCCTGAGATGCCTATTGGGTCAGCAGTGGGAGGGCGGGCGCCGATGACTGACTGGAAACCCTGAGATACTTATGGCTCCATAGTAAAGCCTTGACCTATAATGGTCGATGGCGCAGTTTCTTTCCATTGGTCGATGACCCAGACGAATGTGCTGGCTCGGCACTGGAGAAGGCCAACCAGGTATGGGACTGGTTGGGCACCTCCAAATGCTTGGTAAATCTAGCTGATGGGGAGGTGTACTGGTTAAGCATTAACTATATCCAAGTCCATAGGCGATCCCAAGGCTTGCAAAGTGAAGGAGGATCCTGTGGACCAGAGGGGAAACGCACAATACATATAAGTATTCGTTTTCATTTATGTCTTGTTTGGAATAATGAAGGTTACAGGTATAAATATTTTAACAGCTAAGCTAATACACTATTGTTTCTTTGTTGGAAACCTTGGTCGTTGCAGGAAGGCAAGACCCTGAAAGATTATAAATTGCTGGTAAATCCAGAGAGCAAATGAGTGGGCGATATAAATTATTAAGAAATCCAGGGAGTAGCTGGTTGAACGCTATAAAGTTCTTGAAAAGTCCAGAGAGTGACTAGTTGGGAATTAACCACTTCATATGGTAAAGCAGCGTGTACGCTGGCCCAACACCCCTTAAACAATTGATAAAACCAGTCAGAGCATTGGCCTAGCATATTGCTAAAGGAAGTGATTGATAAACCCAGTCAGCGTACTGGACTGGAATTGCCGATTCGAATGATTGTGGAGTAGCCTATGTGCTGGCCCAACATTCGTTATTGTGTTCACGGGAAACCCAAGGCTCGTAAAGCAAAGAAGGATCCCGTGGAAGAAAGTAAAGACATCCAATACAGATAAGTATTCAGTTACCTTGCAGCTTCTTGCTTATAAATATACGTGTGTATATGATTTGGTTATGATTTTCTAAACTCTTATTTAGAGAAAAACCCTATGAAGATGAACTAAACATGTGATTTGATTCAATGATTGAGTGTAGGTATTGCTGGAAGCAAGGACTATGAAGGCATCTTAAAGATGCATGTGGACATGTGACCGTCCTAAAGAGCTCAGTATGAGCAGTAACGAAAGACGGTGCTAGTGGAACTGTGTGGGTCCTAGCAGCCAAAGGCTCTGTAAACGACAATGGGGAAGGGTTCCCTGGTTGAAATCTATATGCAGACCTTAGACACTAAGTGTCATAGCCAAGAAAGGAAAGTCAAAGCATTCACATTGAAGTGAAAGAGACTAAGGAGCATGAAACCACAGCGATGGTGTAGCTCCATAATATAACAAGACTAAGAGGGAGAAACCCTTACTCTTCTCTTTCCTTTTGATTGATGCATTTATAAAACAAAAGATTGTTGAGTGCATATCATGGTTGAAAATAGATTGTGTGTAATTGCTTGAGATGAATTGTGAATGCTGAAGTAGTAAATTTCCTGTGAAAAGATGAACATGAATGAGTTCATGTGTATGTTGGGAAAGCATGAAAAGTATGGAAGTCCCATGAATAAAGTGTGGACATTCCATGTCAATTAGGAAATTAATGACTAATACTAAATGTTTATGTTATGCTTGTCCTAACAAAGAATTCCCATGATGAATTTCACAGGTAAGAAAGTGAAACAATTGGTTGCGACCGACACAAGAAAGTATTGCTAGTAAGCAAAGTGTGTTCAGTTGTGCCCATTGACCATGGAAGCAGACCGAGGGCTATTAGAGTTGGCTGAAAGTCTTCTTCGAACAATTGCCAGGACCCAAGAGAATCTTGGGGAGATGCTCAAGTTACAGAGGCAACAGAATGAGAGAAACCATGAAGCTTTGTAGGACTCTATTCGTCTGCAAAAATAAGTAAAAAGCATTCTGGGAGCAATCAGCAAGGGAAAGGAAAGTGGATCAATGAAGAAGCATTCATCCAATTGTCTGAGTAAGAAACGTTCCAGGTGGGAAGACTTCGAGGAAATGGACCGGGAGAAGGGAAAACCGCCAATGAAATGTTGGGGATGTGGAGGGAATCATTGCCTCCGTGACTTCCCAACAAGAGAATATCAAGAGGGCAGCAACCGTAAATTCTCCAAGTTTGTGGATTAGTTGGAAGGAAAAGAAAAAGAAGGAATTGTTGTGGAACGATGTCCTCATGTAGAGCTAGAAGGTCCCAGCCAGCAAGAGCAGTTGGTAAAGACCAAAGGACTTAGTCCTGAAAGACCCAAGTAAAGGGTGAATTGCAGGACAAACCTACCACATTTTGTGAATTTTGGACATATGTAAAGTGGGTATCTATTTCCGAAGTGTTGGAACACTGAGGACGGTGTTATTCCAAGGGGAGGGAAATGTAATGTCCCTAGCTTGACCCTATTGCATTAATATTGTAAATGATGTAAATATTGTTATTTAGTCATGGTGAGGAGCTCACGGCCAAGGCCCCGCCATTGATTTATCGTTTTATGTATCGGCAATTAGAATAGATACATATGGTTCTTGTGCTAGCGGAGCACCATGTAATTAAGACATCATGTAAATATGAAATTTAATGGAAAACCAAAAGCTGGCTACGCTATGCAACAAAAGAGATAGGGCATGGTTCTACAAGGAAAAGGGAGAGAAATTATTCAAACCCTTGAGCCAATGGAATCAATCCATGTGTCAATGGGGAAACCTATAAAACCACCAACTACCCATTTTGTCTCATGCACCCAATCATTTAATTCCCCCAAAGATTGGTTGGGGCAGTTAATGTCTTGGGATTGAAGAAGTATGGCATCCAAATTCGTGCATGGGCAGGCCATCAACTTGGAAAAATGTGTTTTGTCTCCTTGGGCAAGAAAACACCCACGAATTGGTGCCCAGTGCCATTCTGAACGGTTAGCCTTTCATCATTCACGCAGTTGGAGCTAGCTGGGTCTTTCCCTACCCGTTTTCATCTCAATCCTACATTTTTCCATGCCTGGGAGTTCGTTTTTGCATATACATTAGCTGGGGAGAGAAGGGCCACGACTTGGGGGACTGTATGGAGGTCGTTTTTGCCCCAGAATGCCCAGGGACGTTTTTCTAAAAATGGATTTGGCTTCCCAGGGTTATTCCCCATCTTCCAATTTCGTTTTTGTGTTTCTCCACGTTTTTCTGACTGAGTTGAAACCCCATCTCATGCATTCCACTGTGGAGAACGTTTTCCTCATGCCCAGCACTTACACTTTTGCTGTTATATGCACCCATCTCTTAACAGCCTGAGAAACCCAATTTCTGATTGGCTTGGCTGATTTTGACATACCTTTGGCTATGTGAGAGCCTGTCTTCCCCTTTTTCCTTGTGGAGATCATGCCTAGCTCGGGGGTGGCAGTGGTGCTGAGAGATTGAGGAGCACACTGGCCTACGGTTGGGTGGAACGTTGCAGAAGCGTAGCCAGTTGCTGGGGACTACCTTATTGAGATAAGTATTCCCTTGTGTTAAATTTGCAATTATCAATCGATGGATATCTTGAATGTGTGATGAATGTGTATTTAAAATTACTTCCACTGTGTTCTTAAAATAATTATGCATCTTCATATGCCTGTTATAATAACTGAATTCTTATGAATAAGATCATGGGGCTAGATGCCCAGTTGTAGCACAATGATCCTCTCTATCATGCTGGTATGATAGGAGGGGACGTTACATCAATTGATGCAACAAAGTTAGCAGAAGCATAGAAGTGATTTGACCACCTTTACCATTAAAAGAACCTATTAGTAGAATACAGGGGAAAGTGATAATTACCATGGTAATATATTCTCAAAGTTTAAGCTTGAATAACACATGGCATAAGGGCATGGCAGCAAAGGTTGATCTGGTGGAAAAAGTGATGGGCATTGGATCCATTGGCACACCTATTGAGCCAAGAGTCAAATGACCCATACTGTGGTCATTTGAAGATGATTTAAACAAGGAGAGTACATGGAAAAGATAACTTGGATGACATGGTGACAAATGGAAAAGAAACAGTAACACACATGCCATGGTCAAGCATAGGAAGCGAAAGCAAGCATTGGATGGTAGTCTGAGGATGAAGGACACTGCAGGCATCACCAAAACCCCATCTGTGGGCTCATCATTGGTCAAGTAAGAACGACGGATTTTGGAAATCTCTCTCCCATTTGTATAATCATCAAAGGTCTAGGATGCCTAAAGTGAACATGAACAAATGTTTCTAGTTTTCTTAGGTTTTCATGTTTTATAAGGTTTCATTGTTTTTTGGTGAGACTAGACGAATTTATAGCTCTCAAAAAAATTAGACAATATTATAAACACAACTATAAAATACGATGATAATATGGTAATTACTCAGTGCTAAATAATTTTTAATTACTGAACACAAATTACTCGTAACTTGATCTAATTATTCAAAGTAAAGAAGTTACCTATGTGTATGGTGCCACAATCTCCTCTACTGCCTCCATGGCTCCATCAAGGTCAAAGGAACCAATGTTCTCCTACCTGGGGGATGGAGACCCGACCCCGAATAGCTATACATTAAAACAAATAAAGTCAACAATGTGTAATTCAAAGTAAATATATTAAAAAATACGATATCAAATAAAATACAACAAATACTTGAACATTAAATAAAACAATAGAAAACCTGATCCATGAAGCTCCCTATGGCATGATGTTGCATATCACCATGGCAAGAATGACCAGAGTGAGAACAACGATGTGTCGTTGTTCCAACAGAACTAGAAGGCCCCTCCTAGGTTCCACCTATACTCGGAATGTCCTTGCCACCACCCATAGATTGTGTAGCTATTTGTGTCTCATCGATGTCCCCCCCGGCTCTAGGAAGACATGGCCACAAATTTTGTATGTCTAAGCAAGTCTTGTGTGGTACATCTGACGGAGTCATGAATCTCATCTAGGCCGCTACCAAACCTGGGTGGATGAGGAGGGGGGTTTGGCTCTCTCCTAAGTGCAGGAGGTCCTCTAAGTGGGTTGCGGTGCACCTAAGGTCGATCTTGGGTAGAGGCAACACCGACACCCTGAAACTCAATGATGTCAAAATAGTTGACATGGTACCCTAGCTCAAAATCGACCCACAATTTCTGAAGGAAATACTATGAGACCTCCAAATTGTTGCACGGGGGCCTTTCAAACACCATGAACCACCTCTTTCTTTATTTATCTCTCCATGGTTGGTAAATGCAACAATCCATGCAAACCCGAGCCCTCGTCATAGCTGGAGGTTGTCTCGTCAAGGGAACTATGAACTTGCTATACAACTGGGATTCGGTGATGTTGAGGTCTTTTATTTGCTCTTTGGACAACCCAGTAGAGTAGTGTTCCCTCATTCAAGCCCTGTATTGGCTCAAGTTTGTTATCTCACTGTGTGCAATATTGATTGATTCAATAATGTTTTGAAGTGACGAAGCCAAGGAAACCCGGGAGGGTTCCTTGGTACTGTTCGATTCATTACTTAGTGCCCTTAATTGATTTAAGTCATGGTGTAATTGATCTTCAGGGTTTTCATTCGATTCATTGCCGGTTCCCATATTGTCTTCTGGAGGTCGGGTTTCATTGGTTTCATCGGATGGTTCATGTGTGCCTGACATCTTGTTAGGTATAGATGGCCTGCAATTAAATTTCCTTGGTTTTTTAATGGATTGTAAATTTTTTTTTAAAATTAAAATTCAAATGGAAAACAAGAAAAAACCAAAAATAAACACAAATTTGTGCTTTGAGGAGCACCTACCTGGAGAAATGGATGGCACCATGGTGTAGGGGCGATTTCTTGGTGTTGAGGAGGATTTGGTTGCTCGAAGACGCATTCGGGGGGTTGCATAGTGCATTCACGGGTTGGACAATGGGCTCACAGGTCTATTGAAAATGACAAACCCATGAACTCAATTTTTTTATAAAAAATAGAGGTGCACATGTGCCATTGATGCGTGCGCACTAGGGTATTTTTTAAGGATTATAAAAGAATACTTAAGTATAGTATTCTAGGCGATTATTTTGGATTGAAAAAAAACACAAATATTGATTTGTAGGTGAATATTAAATATGAAACATACAATTTACTACTGAAACTTGTAATTTTTGGTGAATATTATGATAACAAAACATATTTTATGTAAATATAGGCAATATTAGAGACTAAAAATGACAAAATAGCAAAATAATTTTTTGAAAAAATAGCCAATTGGAAAAATTTTGCCCCTAAAAATTTCCATGGTGCGCACCATTTTGTGCGTACGCGTCAAAAGCACATGCATGCCCCTTTTGTCCACGTGGGATGAACCATGTGGACGTTCGACATTGCCGAAGCAGCGACGCATCCGCATCGCTTTGTTTTTTCTGCTCACACGGTGCTGTTGTGGTCTTTTTGGGTACCAGCTTCGTGCAGGTACCCTTCCACTTTCATTAATCTTTTAACATTTATATAGTGTAAAATAATATAACATATAATAAAGGTATATTATCCGAAGAGAAAAGTCCATCAGCTCGCAGAAAGTTGGTGAAAACATATCTTTTGAAACATTATGCTAATCTCCATTAAACTATTGGCTAATTGAATGAGATCTATATCATGGATAGCTGCAGATCCATTGATCTAATTTATAACAAAGGATGAATATCCAAATACCTACATCTCACTAATCCTCTGCCAACAATCTTGAAGTAAATGGAAAAGAGATTGCAGTTCAGCCCGATTATCCAATCCTGCTCTGACAGCCTGTTTACCATAAAAAGGGTAACCATTTGCCAAAAAGATTGCATATAATTATAGTTTAAATAGTTTATGATGATAATTAACACCATCAACATTTAATAACAAACCATTCATTAATAAGAAATTATAATTATAATTACACACCATTCCATTAGTACCAAGAAAACATAATTATAGTATAGAATTTGAGAAAAGAGATATTAAATATTTTGAAAAACATTTACACTTTTCGTTATCAAAATTGAAAAAAAAATAAAATTTAATATACTTTTAAAATTATAGAGAAGAATAGTTGCATTCAATTACTCAATGTTTAGTACCAAACTTCTATAACTTCTTTTATTTCTTAGGAAAATAAAATTAACCTGTATATTACTTTATTCATTGGTATATCTAATTTATTTTGTTTTATTTCTTTGGAAAGTTTACTTGCCACCTGATGCTTTTGTATTTAAAAAAAGCATGTAGCCACATTTATATATTTGAAAATAATGTGACATGCAACAAAGTATATTGTTTGAAGAGAAAAGGTACACTGGTGAATGGGTAACATATTGTTAAAAGGGCAATAAAGGCTCCTAATGTGAATATTTTATCCCCTAATGTGGTTCATATGGGACGGCACCACAAAGAAAAAAAAAAGTTATAAGGAAATTCATCGATATGTCAAAATTGTATAACTTGGAAAGAGTCTAGAACATTATACCACTAACATAAATGTGAATCTTGGAAATCAAAAAATAACCCAAATATTATTGGAATAGAGTATGTCAAGAGTGTAATTTTGGAAAAGTGAAACTCAAACCTCCATAACAACCAAACACAATAACATATAATTTACAAAAACAAATTTGGCAAGAGTATATTTTTAAATACAACTTCGCCATAATTACCTATGGTGTTGAGAAAAGACGGTTATTAGAAATATGCCAATGATTTTATTGTAGCAACACTAAACAAACATGGATGTAAAAAATAAATTATGTTGAATGCCCTTTTGTTATAAAGTAATTGATGTGATATTCAATCCTACAAGACCTCCACTGGAAGTATGGCTCTAGTAAAATGTTGACATGTTCACCTCAATCTTATCTAAAAAGACATCTTTAGAAGAAGATGTAGGGCCCAGGTTGAGATAAAGTTTTCGAAGCACCTTTTTTAGGCAAGCAGGGAAAGCTGAGCTGAGCGCAGCTCAGAAACACAATTTTGGCTAAGTATTGAGGATGCTGCGAAGTTGTGCATAGCATCCAACTTTTGACCATAGTGGAGATGTGCGCAACATCAAAGTTTTGGCTGTGATGCAAAGACCAGTAATACGTTGAAGCAGTGCTGTGGGGTTAGGAGGCCATGTGTAGCCAGCAAAGCAGTGTGCTGGACACGTATCAAGTGTAGCTATCGGCTCAACCGGTAGCAACCATTTTTGGAAAGATATTTCAGAATTGCTGAGCGGCGAACGTAGGAAAAACAGGAAGGTGGCCACGCGTGGGTTGTTAAGGAAAGCAACATTTGGCATGCTTAGAAGGTAAAACCATTAGAGAGAAATGGTTCGGCAGAAGCATCTTGCAGGCACACATGCAACAGGAAGGCCGATAGCGACAAAATGAAGACGTGGAGATCCACCATGATCAAGCAGACGCTACCAGGAGCCAGCAAGCCGGTTTGGAAAACTGGCACAGTTTTGGAAAGCCTTAGGGTTTTTTGTTTTAGGTCTTCGACATTGTACAGACATGACCTTCAGGCATGATCTATTTAAGAAGAAATTTTGTATGGGATGGGGGTTGGCTTTGTGGGTTGTTCTCTTTTTGAGTTGTTGTTCTTTTATTGTTGCTGAGAATTTGAGAAGATAACCCTTTTGTATTGTAAAATCTCTCTGAGCTGAGAAGATTGTAAAGGCTCTGCAGTTGTGTGCACAGAGACCTAGCCGAGAGAAAGAAGAGTCTGCAGCTGAGTCCGCAGACTAAGAATGGTTTCCCCATCCCTTTTGAAAGAGATATATTACCAACCGTTCTTGTGGACATAGATTTCCATCTGGGGAAGTGAACCACGTTAAATCTTATGTTATGTGATGATGTTTATGGATGAATGACTTTCTATATTTTCTGTAGAATGAATGCTTGAATGTTTATTTGCATGCTGTAATAGGAGAACTTTGATATGCATTTACCAATAGGAGAAGTTTGGGAATGATATGCTAGGTTCCATGGAAGCAGATGAATGGAAAACATTTCAATTCTATGTTAAGTTTGTGAATCAGTCTTTTAAGTTTAATTACTTTCTTAAACACAATGAAGGAAAGCAACACAGTTAATCATGTTTATCATTTCGGTTCACATTGTAATAATCCAAGTTCTAGAATGAACGCTAGAAAGATAACCAGCAAGTGCCTGAATGAATGGATGAGTGATATTCATTTCAGTGCCTTAACGTTTCCGAGATCTTCCAAGTAGAGGATAAGTGTGGGTGACTCGCAGTTACAGAAGAAGATTCACAGCAGTAAGAAACCCTTGGTGTGGCCCGCAGTGTTTCCTGCACCATGCAGTACTGCTCGTAGCATAGATCCTGCTGCGTACTACATCACTCTACCCGCAGTGCCATCCTTCTGTCCTGCGCTGCCCAGCTTGTTCTTATAAACAACTCATCATTTACTGTGGAAACCTGATTCCACAATACCCCATAAAGATACACCTCGGGTGAGACCTCAACCTGCTCGTAGGTTGTTGTCGAAAGGGTCGGTGTGAAGGGGTTTTGTTGGTCAAAGGGAGAATCGCAAAGAACTTGGGTCTAATTGGAAACCTCTAGGTCAGTTTAAGCCAACAAATGGTTCCGTTGCCGCACTAAAATCCATGATGAGTTGAAATGGTTCCGTTACCATGCTAGAATCCATGATGAGTTGAAATGGTTTCGTTGCTACGCTAGAATCCATGATGAGTTGAAATGGTTCTGTTGCCGTGCTAGAATCCATGATGAGTTGAAATGGTTCCGTTGAGTTGCAATCACGATGTGTGAAGAAGAATATCAGTTCCCTGAAGGATCTAACTATTGGCATCCTAAAAAGACAGAAATCCAAGCTTGGTGGGAGACCATAAGCGATTTTAACAGACAAGAAAATAGACATCCGTGTCTAAGTGACAAACAGTGGTCGGATAGATATATGTTGGATGACATTCACGAGATCTTTTGGGCATTGTTTCCAAATGAGCTGCATGTGTGGATCTCGTGGCTCGCAGAGAAGAAAAACTGTTTCCAAGGAGGAGTTCCTACGGAGTGGACTCCCGAGCTCACAGCATAGCTCAAAGCATTAGATAGCCCATTGTCACACGTAGTTGATTATTGGGTCGATCATATGCTAGAAGGCTTTGTAACAAAATTTGTTGTAGACACACTCAAATCCTATAGCCAAGCATAAGCACATTTTTTCGGAGGATTCCAAGGTAAGTTTCTAAACAATCTCAGTCTATACATTAAGATGCTGTTAGCTGAGAAAGGTGTTCTAAGAATGCAGTAATATGCTTGAAGTTTGTCATGATAAATAGTACATATATTGATTCTGACGAAGAGACACATACTCTTGGAAGTAGTAAGAGATCCCTAAACTTCATATAGATAATGCGATTCCCTGCGATCTTGATAGCGAAGTTGCACAATCATTTACCCATGAGAATCCACTGGCTGCAAAAACCATGCCACCCTTATCGCAGAACCCACCTGCTATGCAGCCCACCCCGCAGAAGACTTAGCCTAGTCCATCTCTCCCAATAGTCCCATTTGTATTTACTGCGCAGATCCCTTTACAGCAGCCACACACTAATCCCGACACCCCACCACCTAGTAGCACAATGGAAAAAACTGATATGAAACTACCAATATTCAGAGGAACTGGCCTAGAAGACCCTGATCAGCATTGGTTCCTTTGTGAAGCCATATGGAGTGTAAGACAAATCCAGGATGATGCTGTGAAACAAGCACAGCTCATCACCACCTTCAGGGATAGAGCGCTACATTGGTTTATGAAATACTCTACCGTACAGCCGAGAACCCTCGCAGAAATTAAAGTTGTGCTGGTGGCAAAGTTCAAGAAACCTAAGTCTGAGTCTCAGTGTATAACTGAGTTGAAGGAAATAAAGTAGAGACCAACTGAAACGGTCTGGGAATTTGATCAGAAATTTTAGACCCTACTAGACCAAGTAAGTTTTGTTATACCACTAGAACAACGTAAAGAATGGTTCATTGCTGCATTGTTACCCCATATCAGATTACCATTGATGCAGCAGAAGGTTCTATCCCAGGCAGAGGCTTTGGAAATTGCGATGAAGCTGGAAGCTTCGCTAATTGGCGATACTAGTTCTGGGATGTCTTAGATCCAGAACCAGCTAACCACCCTCACACTTGAACTGCAAAGTATGAAAAATGATAAAGAACAAAGATATGAACCTAGATAGGAGATCTGGTGTACAAGTTGTAAAGGAGAAGGTCATGACCACAAGCATTTCCCTCTATTGCGCAACTATATTAACAGTGGTGCGCCTAACCCATTAAATCAGAATCAGGCCCCATGGTGTGAAATTTGTGGAACCACAGGACATAGACCTAAAGACTGTTACCTAATCCAGAAATATGTGAAAACTCCTAAGAATTTATACTGCAATTTTTGTAAATCAGTTGGACATGATGAATCCAACTGTCGTGCATATGAATTAATGAATGAAAGAAAAAGGGATACGGACTCAATGCGAGGCGCTGGCTTGTACCACGTATAAGAAGATACACAGCCAAAACAAGAAAATACACAATATGACCAAGGAGAATACAGAGGTTGTGGTGGTGGATACCGCGGCAGAGGAAGAAATGTTGGTCTGGCACAAGGAAGAGGCCACGGCCAAGTCATTTGTTATAATTGTGGCCAACCCGGGCATATGTCTAGAGATTGTGTTAACCCATGCACTATGTGCAACTATTGTAAATCGTTTGAGCATGTCATTGAAGATTGCCCAGTATTAGAGGTGGAAATGCAGAAGAGAAGACGAACATAGGCTCCGAATCCAAATGTCTAGTGGATCGCAGTAGAGAATAGACCAGTGGATCCAAGCATTAATGTGGTCATGAGCAGTGGCACTGAGACAGGCCGCGACAGAGGAGCAGAAGCTTCAACATCAAGGGAAGCACATATGAAGAAGGATCCCCTTGAAACAGTATGGATAAGGAAATCTCCAAGAAAAGCACCCCCTCTTAACCTACAGAAGAACAAGGAGATATTCATTGACGCATGGGATACCTTTAGAGAACCAATAGATAAGTCATCAAGGATCCTGCTGTGTAGTGAAACACCGCATGTTGAAGACATACCGGCCCCATATGGTAAAACAAGTACTGCAACAGATGTCTGTACTTCTGTTGCGCAGTTCTTGTGAAGCTGCATGAAGTTACTAAAAAGTGAAAAAGCCATAGTAGAGCTCTAGAAGCTTATCAGCTAGTATGAACCTCAGATTGCAAGAGAGACTCCAAATAGCGTTGTACATGATATAAGGAAGCACAAAAGAACAGGCTGAGAGATGAGGCTTACTAGGCAGATAGTAGATTTTTAAATGGATGAAGTCATCCTTGATCTGGGATCATAAGTGAATGTCTTGACGAATCATACATGGCAGTAGATGGGTCGACCAAAGTTTCTTTGGTCACCTATCCAGTTACGAATGGCTAATCAGGAGAAGGTCATACCTTTTGGCCGCTTAGCTAATGTAGTAGTTGACATCGACGGAGTACAGAGTCATGCAGACTTCAAGGTTATTTAAATTTTGGATGATAGTCAACCTTTTCCAGCAATATTGGGAATTGATTGGGCTATGGATAACTTGGCTATCATAAACTTGAAGACAAAGAAGATGATCTTTGAAGGGAAGCATCTTAGGTTCATCGCACCATTGGATCCTAAAGATGGTGATAGATACAATGAGCTGATTTAGGAGGAATCCCAAGCTCAAGATTTAGACCGACTATACCAACTGACTGCGAACAAGGAAGACTACATTAATCCTACTGCGGATGGTACGCTCAGCTGACGATGTGACACTTCTTGTATTTCTGACTCGGATACAGGATTGGAGAATTAGCAAAGCCGCATGCATGAAGTATCAACAAGAAGATGTGCGCAGGTTACAAAATCACTGCGCTGCATCAAAAAAGAGGTGAGTCCTATTCCCACATATGATGGTTCTGCTAATGTTTACAGTTTCATAAGGGAATATACTGCAGCTATACAAGATGAGCATAGACTACCAGCTTTAGATATAGCATTACACGATACACCTGCCAGATGGTGGAATGCACATAAGAAAACATTGACCACTTGGAATCAATGCAGAACTAAGATGCAGATTCGGTTCACCGAAAAGGTTACTTTACCCTTTGAAAAGTATAATGGACAGATAGACCCTAGTCAACACATTGAAATTTGTTCAAAGGCATGGGTGGAAAGACCACTTATAGAATGGGTACATTTATTTGTACATACATTGGATGTGGGTATCCCAGAGAAATGGTACCTCGACCTAGAGTTGTGCAGTGAACTCACTGATTGGGAGCTGCTCGCTGTGAACTTCTGGAAGGACTTCAGTTTTGAAGACAAGAATCCATTAATCCATGAAGCATTATAGATAATCAAGAAGCGCATATTCCAGGATGACTATCCTCATCAAAACATAACATTGCAGGAGTTTTTTGGGACAGAGTGCATTCCCGTGCACCTACAGTCAAAATGGAAGGAATATGAAGAGCACGTGATCGAGTGTTACAACTTAGCTGAAGGTACCAATGACACTAATGAAGATGATAAGGAGGACCCACATAACATAAATATACCAGAGTCAGAAGGATCACGTGAGGTAGAAGGACCTCTGTTGGAAATCCCAAATATGACTGGACGAGTAAAAACACAAAAAGTGAACATTGGCATAGACAAAGAGCCGAAGTTCGCATCAATAGGAGATTATTGGGATGATCAGACTATTACCGAGATCGCAGATACCTTACATGAGTATCAGGAACTGTTTCCAACAAAATTTACAGAAATGAAAGGAATTTTGGGAGACCCAAGGGTCATGAAAATACCTTTAAAACCAGGTGCTAAGCCTGTCAAGCAAAGGCCATACAGATTGAATATGTGCTATAAGGAAAAAGTCCACGCAGAGCTAGATAAGATGCTAGAAGCAGGAATCATTGAACCAGTCAAAGAATCCGAATGGATTATCCCCATGGTTGTTCAAGACAAGAAAGAAAAAAGCGAGATCAGGATTTGTGTGGATCTCAGAAAGATGAATGATGCTTCCATGCATGACCCATTTCCCACTCCATTCACAGACAAAGTGCTTGATAACGTTGGAGGAAATGAGGCATATTCTTTCACTAATGGTTTCTCTGGTTATCATCAGATCAAGATTGATCCTACGGATAGGCATAAGATGACATTTGCTACAGAATGGGGGTCATTCCAGTACATTGTCATGCCTTTTGGGTTGAAGAACGCACCTGCCATATTCTCTAGAGTCGTCGTCGTAGCATTTAAAGATGTTATGCACAAGTTTTTAGAAGCGTATTTTGATGATTGGACTGTATTTGGTCTATTGAAAAATCATTGTGCGAATATCCGCATGATGCTCGAGAAGTGTCGATAGCATCAAATATCCTTGAATTTGAAAAAGTGTATTTTCTGTGTGCCCTATGGAATCTTACTTGGCCACATTGTCTGTAAGCAAGGACTGATGGTAGACCCTGTGAAGATTGCAGTTATTGCAAACTTACCAACACCAAATTCAGTCAAGATGTTGCGATCTACATTAGGCCATACTAGATATTACAGTAAATTTATAAAGGGTTATGCATAGATAACTACAACAATGGAGAAGCTGCTGAAGAGAGACGCACCGTTCATTTGGAATGCAGAATGCGAATGGGATTTTGACACATTAAAAGAAAAGATGGTCACTGCGCCTATTCTAGTCTTTCCAGACTGGACGAAGCCATTCCATGTCCATATTGACGCATCATGTATTGCCCTAGGGATCGTGTTCGCTCAGCCAGGAGAGGGAGGTATTGACCACCCTATTGAATTTTCTAGCAGAAAGCTTTCAACAGCAAAGAAGAACTATACTACTACTGAGAGGGAAGGCCTTGCAATGGTATATGCCCTACAGAAATTTAGACACTACTTGCTAGGATCGGACTTCCTTATGTTTACTGACCATTCTGCATTGAAATATTTGGTCAACAAGCCAGTGTTAGGGGGATGCATATGCCGATGGCTATTGCTATTGCAGGAATATGACTTTGAAATTATTGTCAAGCTAGGTAGACTGAACTTGGGACCTGATCATCTGTCAAGGATCGAGTCAGGAGAGGAGCCGACGAATATTGAAGACAGTCTTCCTGATGCACAGTTATTTAGTATACAGGTTGCCGATGATTATTACAAGTACATCATTGACTTCCTAACCACAGGGTTGGCACCTTAGGAATTCTCGGTCCAGCAAAAAAAATAGTTAGTGGTCCACGCTACGGACTTCACTATAATTGCAGGACAGTTATACAAAGTCGGGCTGGATGAAGTCTTGCACAAGTGCGTACTCGATCATGAGAAGCCATTTATTCTAGCCGATGCACACTCAGGAATCGCGGGAGGTCACTATACAGAAAGGGCTACTCCATAGAAGATATTGCGCCTAGGGCTATGGTGGCCTACACTCCATAAAGATGCCAAAAAACATTGCAGTAACTGTGATGTCTGTCAGAGGACAGGAAAACCATCACGCCGAGATGAGATTCCATTGAATCCACAATTGACACTACAACCATTTGAAAAATGGGCAAAAGACTTTGTGGGTCCCATAAACCCACCAGGAAAAAGAACGAGTGCAAGGTATATTATTACTGCTATGGATTACCTCACCAGATGGGCAGAAGCAAAACCAGTTAAGGACTGCAGCGCTAGTACTGGTGCGCAGTTTATTTTTGAAGAAATACTCACCAGATTTGGCTGTCTGAAGATTTTGATGAGTGACCAAGGTACTCACTTTTTGAATAAGACGATTGAGGTGTTTACAGAGGATTTCCACATTCATCAGCAACGTAGTACTCCATATCATCCATAGGCGAATGGTACTATAGAGGCTTTCAATAAAATATTGGAGAACGCACTCACTAAGGTGTGCAATGTAAATAGAGATGATTGGGACCTGCGTGTCTCATCTGTGCTATGGGCATACAGGACCACATGGAATAAATTGACAAGACAGACACCCTTTCAGTTGGTTTATGGGTAGGAGGCTATAATGCCTAAGCAATATATTGTCCCTAGTTTGAGAATCACTGCATTTATAGGGATCGCAGACTGAGAATCTCTAGAAGAAATATTACTACATTTACTGGGCTTGGAGGAAGATCGCTTCATCGTAGGCTTCAACCAACAAGCTTAGAAGGACCGTGAGAAAGCATGGCATGATCGCCATATAAAGAAAAAGTGTTTTTAGGTAGGTGATCTAGTCCTCTTGTATGATAGCAAATCCATGAAATTCCTTGGTAAATTTAAGATGCATTGGCTTAGCCCATACACTGTGATACATGTTACTAACACTGGTGCAGTCCAGTTAGCCAATTTAGTTGGTGATACCTTGCCAACTTTGATAAATGGAAGCAGGCTAAAGCTATACCATGATAGCACTGCTTCGTAAAACCCTGAATAACGAACAAAGAAAGGAAATTCTAAGTGTCAAGTACAGTTGAATGTGGACACTAGAAATGTAAGGAGTCTGTACATGTATGATAAAAGGAAGAAGGTAAGATAAGAAGAATGATCTATGTACCACGCAACACTGTTGAAGCTGTGCGGAAAGGGAAAAAAAAAAAAAGAAGAAGAAGAAAAATATATATGTATAGTGGAATCCGTGCAGCTTGAAATTTTTGGCACTGCGAAGTAACCACGCAGCTCGAAATATTTGGCACTGTGAAGTAGCTGCGCAAGGTTGCAGATGGCTTGCCACGTAGTTCGGTGCAGCACTCAGAGAAAAATAGTCGTTGCATGGCTTTTCAGAAAATAGTCGTTAGATGACTGTTGTAGCAACCGCTTCAGCATTTAAAGAAAAGATAGCCGTTCTGAGCACACTGACGACAGAAAAGACCGAAGGATTCGATCAAATTCGCCAACGGACACCACACTAAATGCTTATCTAGCCGTTGAAGGGCGTGGGAGAGGGTCTACTGCGCCTATAAATAACACCATTGGGAGACTTGCGGGCGTTACCAAGCACTTAGAATTTTCTTGCGATTAACCTCTCTGAGCTAGTAGCCATCTATATTATGTTTTCCTTAGCCGCTACCTCATTTATGAATGTCCGAACCTTCCTTTAGAGAAGAAGAGCTGACCATTCAAGAAACATTGAGGATCTTTTAGCACGGGGGGATTCAGCAGTTAATGAAAACTCTAGTTAAGAAGGTTGCCGTAGAACAAGGTGAAGGATCCCACAGATCACCAAGAATTAATCCAACGATGTAGGAAAAAGCAAAAGATAAGGGAAAAGTTGTAACTACACCTTGATCCAACATCATAAAGATGGGATCCTCAGCACAGAAAGCACCAGTCTTCTAGACAGAACCTTTGAAGATGACACCTGAATACATCTCCCCGCGGGCATTGAATGCCCCTGTGTTTAAATTGTCCAAGAATGCGAGATACGACATCCCACTGTCGCCTATCTCAAAGCATGTAAACATTGCTAAGAATCTACTGGGAAAGATAGTAGATTGTAAATGGGAGGATTATGACCTCTTGGGAATGAAGAAAGACGAGCCAGATGTTCCCAAATACCCAGATTTTCAACCAGACCAGTATATGTGCTGGAAAAAGGACGCCAAGGGAACTCTGAATTTGGTAGATGATAGTTGGTTAGCACCTGTCGTTCAGTTGGGGCTACTAAACTTGTTGAGATTGCCACATTTTGACCATTCCTCAGAATTGAATATCGTGGTTCGCACACTCATGGGGAATCCACAAAGCTTATCTATGGCTGGATAGGAATGTTGATATTAACATTGATTTGATCCACCACATCACCGGGCTAAGCAAGCACGGTAAGGATATGAAGCAATTCTTATAGGGGAAGAGCAAAGAAAAAGAGGTGGTTGAAAAGATGAAGAAAACCCATTCGGTGGTGAAGGAAAAAAGAGGATTCCCGACAGAAGATATAGAGGACAGAGCAACAAGATTTGTAACGTAGTTGCTCGCAGGCAAGATGGTCAAAGCAGCTAGGCCTTCGGAGGTTCCTGCGGGCGTAATACTCCTTGGTGCCGCAGCGGCCGAAGGCCACAGCTTCAATTGGTGTCAGTTTCTATTGAATGAGTTCCTTGAAGAACTCAATGATACCCAGGTGAATGGCGACCAGTTCCATTTCACCTAGCTCATTGCCCTGATTTCTTTGTGTGGATGGAAGGAGCCGCGAGATTATGCGAGTGTCATTATGGATACCAAGGTTCCTAGAGGGTTTAAGTTCATCAACCTCTGGGAAAACACAAATGCAAAGCACCAGCATGCGATTGCATAAGTATTTTACTAATACTATATCCAGTTGCGAGACACAATCATGAAGACACCCCATATTACAAAGTAGGTCACGACGAAGTATATCTGCATCATCGACTTTGAGGTAGTATGAAATGTATATTCATATCGCCAAAAGCATAAATGAGGAAACCAGAGTGGTTCCTAGGAAAGTACATCATGTATGAACAGGATATTGAGGACCTCATGAAAGATTGGCCAGCAGAGTTCCGCGTAGAGGTCATGGATGTGGAGGCAAATTCAACAGAAGATGAGCCGATCCCGCTCTCATGCCTAATCATTGAAGAAATAGGGAAGAGAAAAGAAGCTGAGACTTCAAAGAAGCCAAAGTCGAGGAAAAAGGTGAAGGCTACAAAGATTCAATCGGAGGCACTCCTCAATGAGGATGACTATGAGATGATAGCCGAAACAGTCTCAAAGTAGATGAAGGAGCTTATGGTGGCTAAAGAAAAGAAGGACATGGTCATCCACGATGACCTGCACCAGATGTGGCTTGCAATGCAAGGCCTAATGAAGAAAATGGACGTTGTCTAGAAAAGACTTGTTTTAACACAAGAAGCAGGGGCTGAAAGGAGGTCCATAGGAACCTCGCAGCAAGGAGGTCAACAGCTAGCAATAACGTTGCCATCGAAGACTAGAATTGTCTATCTAGACCCATTGGGTATTGTGTTGCCAATGGCAGAACAAGTTGTCTTGGACACAAAGGGAGTCGAGAGGGTAGAGATCGACTTAGCCAAAATCCCGTTACTAGGATTGCACTTCATCCACACGTAGATCATGGAGGAGATGCATGAATGGACAGTTGAAGTGATGAAGTTACAAGCAGAGCTCACTACAGCAAACAGACAAATTCAGTAGAAGGCAGAAGTACAGCTACGCAACGAACAGGACCGCCAACAAAATTTGGAGACCACCATATCCAATGTGGCGAAGGATATCAAAGGCATAGAAATCCAAGATGATCCTGTAGACACAGTTTTGAGAATCGGAGATAAGGTGAGATCCTTGCAGATGGAGATGCAGGATAAAGAGATTTATTATGAGGCCGATATTGTGACATTGAAGGATAAGCTAAATAAGCAGGCACCATTAACCGAACAGCAAGTCAGAGAGAAAGCAGTGAGCACCACCTTGAACAGCATCACAAGCAAGATGGCTAATTGCCAATCTCTCCTAGATAAGGTTTCACAAGCAATCGCAACCCTTGAAGAGGATCAAGGGTTGCTGCAAATCAAGACAGCGGTACAAGAAAAACAAACTGCGCTAGACAAGTTGAACACAGAGGTGAAAGCTCTGCCACCTAGAGAAAGGCTGCCGAGATACAAGGAGATATCCAGCTTAAAGAAAGAAGTACAGGAATTACGACAAAAAGAGACTGAGATGGATAATCAGTCGCAACAGCTCCTGGAGAAAGCCATGGCGGTATCGTAGCAAATTGAAGATAAGTTAGTATAACTGTGCAATAACCAGGAGCAGGTACAAGATAAAATTGGACAAGAAATAACTCCACCACTACTTGAGACAATTAAACAGGTTGAGGAGGATACAAGAGAAGCAGTGGCGTAGTTATGTAGTACATATGACGAGTTCACGACCAAGTTCATTCCACTGGTCGCAGCGCAAAGTGAGACAGCTGAAACAACCAGTGGCTTGAGGACGAGCCACATGTAAGTGTTAGGGGCATGTTGGGCCCAGGTTGAGATAAATTTTTGGAAGCACCTTTTTGAGGCAAGCAGGGAAAGCTGAGCTGAGCGCAACTCAGAAACACAATTTTGGCTAAGTATTGAGGATGCTGTGAAGCTGCGCGCAGCATCCAACTTTTGACCAGACTGTGGAGTTGCACGTAGCATCAAAATTTTGGCCATGATGTGAAGACCAGTACTACGCTGAAGCAGTGTTGCAGAGTTAGGAGGCCATGTGGAGCTAGCAAAGTGGTGTGCTGGACAAGTATCAAGTGTAGCTATCGGCTCGACTAGTAGTAGCCATTTTTGGAAAGATATATTAGGATTGCTGAGAGGCGAACGTAGGCAAAACAGGAAGGTGGCCATGCGTGGGTTGTTAAGGAAAGCAACATTTGGCACGCTTAGAAGGTAAAACAGTTAGAGAGAAATGGTTTGGCAAAACTAGCCTGCAGGCATGCGTGCGACAGGAAGGCCGATAGCGATAGAATGAGGACATGGAGATCCGCCATGATCAAGCAAATGCTACAAGGAGCCAGCAAGCCAGTTTGGAAAATCAGCACAGTTTTGGAAACCCTTAAGGGTTTTGGGTTTTAGGTCTTCGACATTGTACAGACATGACCTTTGGGCATGATCTATTTCATAAGACATTTTGTATGGGATAGGGCTTGTCTTTGTGGCTTGTTCTCTTTTTGGGTTGTTGTTCTTTTGTTGTTGCTGAGAATTTGAGAAGATAACCCTTTGGTATTGTAAAATCTCTCCGAGCTTAGAAGATTGTAAAGGATCTGCAACTGTGTACGTAGAGACCTAGCCGAGAGAAAGAAGATTCTGCAGCTGAGTGCACAGACTAAGAATGGTTTCCCCATCCCTTTTGAAAGAAATATATTACCAACCGTTCTTGTGGACGTAGCTTTCCATTCGGGGAAGTGAACCACGTTAAATCCTGTGTTATGTGATGATGTTTATGGATGAATGACTTTCTGTATTTTCTGTAGAATGAATGCTTGAATGTTTCCTTGCATGCTGTAATAGGAGAACTTTGATATGCATTTACCAATAGGAGAAGTTTGGGAATGATATGCTAGCTTCCACGGAAGCAGATGAATGGAAAACATTTCAATTCTATGTTAAGTTCGTGAATCAGTCTTTTAAGTTTAATTACTTTCTTAAACACAGTGAAGGAATGCAGCACAGTTAACCATGTTTATCATTTCAGTTCACATTGTAATAATCCAAGTTCTAGAATCAATGCTAGAAAGATAACCAGTAAGTGCCTGAATGAATGGATGAGTGATATTCATTTCAGTGCCTTAACGTTTTCGAGATCTTCCATGTAGAGGATAAGTGTGGGTGACTCGCAGTTCCAAAAGAAGATTCGTAGCAGTAAGAAACCCTTGGTACAGCCCGCAGTGTTTCCTGCACCAAGCAGTACTGCTCGCAGCGTAGATCCTGCTGCGTAGCGCATCACTCTGACTGCAGCACCATCCTTTTGTCCTACGCTATGCAAATTTTTCTTATAAACAACTCATCATTTAATGTGGAAACCTGATTCTACAGTACTCCATAAAGATACACCTCGGGTGAGACCTCAACCTACTCACAGGTTGTTGTTGAAAGGGCCAGTGTGAAGGGGTTTTGTTGGTCAAAGGGAGAACTACAAAGAACCTAGGTCTAATTGGAAACGTCTGGGTCAGTTTAAGCCAACATAAGATAACTTTATGTTAACTTTTTACCCATTGCATCAATCATTGTTCTCCCCCATAGTTTTCTTCAACCCCAGAAGGCACACCAGTACCAGCAGCAATGGTTTGGATTCTCGTGTAGTGTATGGACTGGTGGTATAAGGTCAAGGGAGCGCCACATTATCTTCAATAAAGGCATCTAATGGTTTTCAATAACAATAGGATGGCTTACATCTGGAGTGCAACTCATGATATGGTGTGAGAAGAATTTCACCAGTAGTGTTGACATGATGGATGTAGGTTGGCAAGTTGATCACAATGTTCCTTTCTACAAAGGACTTACACCTTGAATATTCGATGGTCAACAAGATGACTAAGCACCTAACAGAGAGGAAGTTTGAGATATTGACAGAGAGACTTTATTTGGTAGAGAACACTTTCCTCAAGACCACTATGCATTTCAATGTCTCGGGAGGATGAAATCCAATTAACAATAGAAGCAATTTACAAGTAATGTAGAAGCTTTAAGCTTTAGTCGGAGCAGATGAGTTAGCATCTAAACTTGAGACAACCTTCTCAATGATATTGTGCCTCTACTCCAACACAAATTCTGGTGTAGGTGGTATATGGACAAGGGAGCACCACATTAACTTCAACAAAAAGTTAGTTAATGGTTTTCAATAACAATAGGATGGCTTACTTGTGGAGTACAACTCATGATTTGGTGTGAGAAGAGTTTGACCAATAGAGTTGACATGAAGGATGAAGGAGGTTTCTAGGTTGTTCACAATGTTCCCTTGTACAAAAGATTTACAACTTGAACATTCTATGGTCAACAAGATGGGGAAGCACCTAACAGAGGGAAAGTTTGAGATCTAGAAGGAGAGACTTTAGTTGGTCAAGAACAATTTCTAGAGGGAGAGACTTTACTTGGTCAAGAACAATTTCACATTGATAAGAATGAGGGCACAACACATCATTGCAATTATGTAGGTGAGAGACTGTGAAGGCACATGGATGTGCCAACCTCATCCACTTCTAGTTTCATAACTCTCGTTCCAAATTTAGCATTCTAGTTTTAAAATAGATAGTTTTCTTCTTATGGAGTTTGATTTCAAATTTAGAAATAGGTTGTTTTAATCTTCAATCACCTTTTGTTAAAAAGTAAGCTTAAGAGCATGAGTCAAATAAATTTCCAATTTTAGATAGGGCACTCTATTCTAGATATAAGGTACATGCATGATTACCCTCTCGTAGTGCGTATACATCCGTAGGTAGTTAGCTCATGAAGGGAGGTGCACTTCTCTAGGAAAACAATTTGATTTTCTAATTTTGTCAACCACGTGGATAGGTTGTGTTTATCTTCTCCCCTAGCATTCTTAGTCTATAATTTAGAAACATACTGGAAGGTGTTATTCAATTCAGATTTTCGGAGATTGAGTTGTGTGCTAGTGATTAGTAAAGTATTGTAATAGTTAGCAGAAGACAAATCCACAAATGACACGAAGCTACAATAGCCCGAGCATGCAAAACTGCATGAAACTGAGAGAAGCAGTCAGCAAAAGACAAATCCACAAATGACACGAAGCTACAATAGATCAAGCATGCAAAATTGCAGAAATATGAGAGAAAAGTCCAAGAAATCGTCTCATAAAGCCTTTGTGCCCAATCTCTTCAACTCTCTACACATGCTCCTAAAGGTGCAGAAATTTGATATAAGTACGGCACAGTGGGAAAATTCTTTGGTATATTAGGGAATCCTTTGTAACCACCACCTCTATGTCCTATATATATGAGGATTGTTATGTAACCAACATAGATCCATCTTAAATCCGTATCTATCTTGAGCGCCAAGAGGGATCCAATTTCTTGAGGTGTATTTCTTTTTTTTAATTTAAACTCAAGAAATTTGATATTTTTTTATTGATAGATCCAGGTTTAAGTTTTAATGGTTTATTTTATAAATGAACATCTATTTTTTAATTACTTTTCATAATATTTTATTTTATGAACCAACATGGATTCTTTTAAATACTTTCCATAATTTTTTATTTTATGACTCGACATGAATTTTTTTAATTATTTCACTCCCGACAAACATTACAACATCTCCCCCATACTGGGATGTAGAGCACCTCATTTCACTTGGTGCAATGAAACAAAGTATTGAGATCTATTTAGTATGTTGTTTGTTGGAGAATCATAAGTTCATGCCTACACTGTTAATACAACGGAAGATTTTCATAACTCACCATATGAAAGCATGATTTTCATAACAATTTTTTCATTCCTCACCCTAATATATATAACTACATAGATATATATGTGTCAGGTGAGTTATTCCATTTCTCAAATAGTAATTGGAAAAATCTATTATCTCAAATCAGAATTGGAGTAAAAAAATTGACTGGAGGGTCGAGACACCTTCTCGTAAACCTTGACGATCCCTTTCACCCACTTTTGTTCATCAAAGTAAGACTATCATCGTAAGGCCCATCGCCATCATTTTACCTACTTATTTACCCAAAAAATTTATGTTTCTATGAAAAGAAGTAACCTCATGTCAATACGACTATCTGGATGATGTTTCCA
Source organism: Larix kaempferi (assembly GCA_027924585.1). Classification (NCBI taxonomy): domain Eukaryota; kingdom Viridiplantae; phylum Streptophyta; class Pinopsida; order Pinales; family Pinaceae; genus Larix; species Larix kaempferi. The sequence goes on from BSBM01000823.1 coordinate 367,911, forward strand.
CCATCATCTTTACTATGCTTGCTATGAATTCTAGTAGTTTAAAAGAATGTGTCTAAAGGAGTAATGAATTCATCAATACCATTGAATCTTTTATACTATACACATTATTGACATGGAAAATATCAAACATGCCTTGAGCGAGACTCTCTTCTGTTGAAAGTTTGGATATTTCTATGTACTAGACTACAACAAGCCTATGTTACACAACTTCCATTGAATCTAGATATGCCATAGAGCTAACAACATGGTTATGTTTCTAGCCTGATGGGTTAGCTCAAGTGATTGGGAGCTATGAGTTGTAAGTAGAAGGTCTCAGGGTCAAATCCCCGAGTGGCTATGCATTGATATGTAAGGGCCTCACTTGATGTCCCCACCAGGTTCGGCTCCATAATCAGAGCTGGCGAGGTGAGACCCCTTCGGGTGGCCCCCCTGTGAATTATTCCTATGGACATAGCAACTCCTCTCCGAGGTTGTGAACCACAATGAAAAAATATAGTTACATTGCTTAGATCGAATAACAAAGATGTAGTGGTGAAGGTTGAGATTCAAGATTGATTGGAAGAAAGAAGTAAAGCAAGTGCATATGTAAGAGAAGATGCTAAAAGATTTTAAAACAAGTACTTGTTGGAGTGCCTACATGAGATTTTTTGGGTCAAATTCTTGATAAATTTGCACAAATCGCTGGAAAGACTCACAGAGAAACATCAATGTTGATTTCCATGACCAAGAATTGAGTGGCTGTAGAGAACTTGCCAGAGGTCCAATGATATGACTGTGAGTTTACCCAAGCAGTTGTTGCGGTTGAGATTTAGTATAAAGGCATTGCAGAAAGCTATGGTTTCAGAGTTTGTGGTATAAGGTCATTAGTGTTCAACCAACACATTTGGTGTTTTCAAGAGAGCGCAATGTGGAAGATTAATCGAAGAAATCCCTCTTAGTAAATATTTTGATCGTCTTTTGAGAAATGTTATAATGCTCGCGAAATGGAAGTATAAGCCTTACACAAGGGGTGGAACCATAGGAGGCCTTGATGGTAGAGTCAATGTAGAATGTCACTAGTGTTCAACCAACACGTTGGAGGTTTTCAAGAGAGGACAATGTAGAAGACTAATCGAGGAAATCCCTATCAATAAAGATGTTAATAGTTCATCGGGGAATGTTATAATGCCCCATAGATATGGAAGTGTAAGCCTTGCATAAGGGGTGGAATGGTAGGAGGCCTTGATGGTAGATTCAGTGTAAAATGTCATTAGTGTTCAAACAACATGTTGGGTTTTCAAGAGAGGATAGTGCAAAAGACTAATCAAGGAAATACCTCTTGATAAAGATGTTGATAGTTTAATGGGGAATGCTATAATACCCCATAGATATGGAAGTGTAAACCTTGCATAGGGGTTGGAACGGTAGGAGTCCTTAATGGTAGAGTCGGTTTCATAAGATACTTGATGGATAAATGATGGTAAATGCAATAGATATTGAAAGAGAACAAAGACAGTAGAAAAAGAACATGGACATAACCAAATGCTGGTGTCAAGAAGAAATGGAGAAAACCCACACAAGTGAATAGTCTTTGATGAGAAGATATGGTCCTAAAATGCATTCAGAATCTGCAACAATGAAAAGGAGGAGAGAAGCATGCAAAGGATCATCGTCAACCCCAAAAAGGAGATAAAAGAAGTGTGGTGATGTAGAGAAGTCAAGAATTCATAGAGTTGGAAGTAACTTATGAAGAATTGAGATGGCAGGTACATGTCAATGCAAGGGGATGCGTGTACTCAAACTGCACCTGTAGAGACAAACGTTCATAAAGCCTACAAATCCAAAATTCATTGTGGGAGTCATGGAAGAGAAGAATCAAGCATAGGAATTTGAATTTGCATCATTCTAGTATTCTAACCCTGTAGAAAGCCATGCTACCATTGAAGCAAACCAAAATGATAGTGATGTCAATCCATCCTATGTCCTACCCCCTATGCCTTTTGATTTTTATCAAATTCCAGTGACTGTTGTTGTGTGAAAATGTGATTTTGATTAGCAATCTGAGTGGACTTGCTACAATGTCTTTGAATAACATAAGTGTGACCACTAAAGGGAATCCCAGTTTTTCTTTAGTTTTGTATAGTTCTACGAGTGTTGTTGTAGGCATTTTGTCAATTGTAATAGCCAAGACTGCAAGGCTTCAAGTTGAGTCAAAATCAACAAGAAAGAATGATGAGTAAATAGTAGAATGTGTCTTCTTTGTAGATTCATTTATTTCATGGCATTGGTGACAAGGGCATATAGCACCATCAATTCCTTTGCAATGTCATCTAGATTGTGTGGATAACCTAGAATGTAGGCCATTTGATGCAATTCCAAATGATGTTGTAGGGAAGAGCATTGCAGTGGTATATGAAGAGCAAGAAAAGTTCTCATGCTTTGCATGGAGATACATTGTGTTAGCACCTATATATTTGTGCTCTTTTACAGCATAAAGACCTGTACATGAAAGATGGAAGGTCAGATAGCTACCTGAGAAAAAAGCTTGAAGTGATCTCCATCGGCAATGGCCAGGTGCTAAGGAAGGAGACAAAATGGTCTAGAAGGGGTCCAATGTAATGAAGGGCTAATGTCAAAGGGCTAAGTATTAATAGGGGAAAATAATGACTTGAGATAAATGGAGAAATAACCTAAAAACCTATAGTACTTGGGAAAATTTATGAAAGAGTAAATGTCACAGAGATCGGCACCGTTGATCAAGGTTGGGAGCAAGATCTATGGTTTTAAAGGGACCGTCTCATGGCCAAGTCGTGAGGAAGAAAGGGAATATGAGTTTGCGATGGGCCGAAGCCCACCGGACAGGTGTTGGCTTATGAGAGCGTCGCAAAAAGGAAAGAGCAGCGAACAATGCCCGGTTAGGTGCATGTGATGGTGGGGACATATGCAAGATCTGCGATGGAGATGATATTTTGAGATCCAAGTGTTTAGGTCTATTTACCAAAAAAAGAGCTTGAGTCTCCAACAGATCTATGGTTCAGGTGGAAAGAAGAGCCAGATCAACGGTTGGTGGGGGCCAGAAACGCACATAGTATAACAAGGGGGACCCCACTAGCAGATGAAGGACCTAAAGGCTAATTTGAGTCTAGAAACTTTCTATGGATATACATTTGAGAAGAAGCGGACAGTCCTCATACATCGTCGCACCAACAAGTAGCACGAGGGATAGCAATAGGCTAGATGCGATGGTCTGGGTCCTACTGGATAGGTGTCAACTCCACAGATTGTTGCATGGAGTGAAGATGATATAGGAGAAGCTTTTTGGGTGCATGTGATGCTACCCCTTAGATGCATTCAAATGAGATCAATGGCCCAGATAAAGACTAGCGGAGATGATCCAATGGTAGAGATGGGTAGATTGTCAAATAAGTAGATAAAGGTGCAGTCAAATCTGATGATGGAAAGTAAACACGTGAGAGTTCAGATGGCTGAGATCAAAGGACAATGGACCAAAGAGGGTGGAAGTTATGGAAACCCGGTTATATATATAAGAAGTGTGCATGAAAATTGACATTTGTTTCGGAAGCCTGTCAAAGTCAAGGAGCCTCTCGGCAGGTGGTAGATGATGAAGGTGACAGAAACTTCGATAGGGTGCATGCAAGGCTTCCAAAGGTGACAGGTAAGGTCTGTAACCGGCATTCTATAAAAATCTAAGTCTTTTACAGTCACAAGATGACGGAAGAAGAAACTTCTACTAGTTCTAGGGTTAAGATAGCCCTGGAAGATAGAAACGCAGATGTATTTGACACATGCCTTTGGCTCCCAGTTCCAGAAATTAAGAAGAGACTAGAAACCTTGCATGAACAGGCACTGGATATCCACGGAGTCTTTAGGTCGTCTTTCATTTTCTTTTCCCTTGAACAGGTGTTATCTTTTCCTGAGTTTGTAGCATGGTGTTCTTCTATTTACTCAGAACCTCAAAGAGTTATAATGGATGCCCATAGGTCCAAAGTCATCTGTAATATAGATGGGTCAGCCAGTAGGGATTCCTTTTTCATTCCAGAGTCTCAGTACCAAGAGTCGAAAGCTTTTTCTGAAGAGTCGATGGTTGCCCCGAAAGTTGTCAAGCCTTCTTAGCCACATGCTTAAAACCCTAGTCCAAAATATCTGAGGAACCCTACCCTCTAAATGTCAACCTTTTTTATGACAATTCCCAATTGATTCTTTCTTTGTTAGCTCAGTATCTAGGGTTGGATACTGATTTGTGGGTGACTGAAGTCCAATTAGGTTTAGTCTTTAGGATTAGCATCAGTTTGGCCAGGTCCAAAAGTGGGCTTATCTCACCCCTGAAGTTTGATGAATTTTTGGCAGAAAGGATACATGTACAGTTATGCAATTTCCCGAATACTAGGTTTTTTAGATATCAAATGTAGTTGATGAAAGTAATTATGTACAGCAGTGCCGAAAGCCCACATTTCTCCGAACTGCTTGAGACTGATGTTTTGGTAGACAATGTTTTCAATTATTTGAACTATGTTTTGCCCCTTGTTTATAAAATCATTTTTAGGGAAGAATTTCCTAGAGTGCTACCTAAAATGAAAGCGATGATGCAGCTGAAGGACAAACCGGCAGTCGGTGACTGGTTTTTGTTAAAAGAGGCTACAATTATTAGGTTATAAGGTGTTGTGTAGAATCCCTATGTTCTACCAACTTTTATAACAATGTGGATCTCTGCTCTTGAATTTATCAGACAGAAATTGGCCCTAGAAGAGTTGCATTTCCTGAAACATAAGAACAGCACAGATGTGAAACGTCCTTGGAAGGTAGGGCCTTTCATTGTGAAGAATAAATAAGCTTTTTCAGAAGTGGAAGAGTTATTGAAGTCGCTAGGGTTCAGAAAGGATGTAGCCATCAAATATGACCCCCTACATATAATTTCCAAGAGAATGAAGGAATGTAACCTCAACGCTTTTGAGGATGAAGAACCAGAAGGGGTGATGAAGGGGCAAAATTTGTTGTGTTGGGAACCCGAGGTGGAGGAAGCAGTGGAGACACAGGGAGTGGAGCTCATGATTTCTGATTTAATAATGGATTTAGATCAAGTGTCGGACACCATGGAGGTGGGTCGAAAAAGAGACTTAGAAGAAGTCGCGGAGATGGATAATTAAGAAGGTGATATATACAAGTGACCTAAGTTACAAGTACAGGATGCGTTAGTGGTTGAAGCTATTCAAGCCGAGTCAATTGCTTCCCCAACTAAAGAGGAGCTGGTTGTTGAAGCATCTCAAGAATAATTGACTGTCCAAATGGACATTGGAGGGGAAGATGATGAAGAGTGTTCGGCTCTTGAGATCTAGGTTGTAGAATACAAGTTTGAAGATGTTCAAGAAGGAGATGTTTGTAATAGGTTTCGGTCCAAGGCTGAACTCTATGAGCAATACGATCAAAACAAGCGAGCCTCATCCCAAAAGCTGTTTGATTCAATGCCTGTCACCAAAGGTTTGTCTAAGACTTCCTTGATGACTAGCATACGTATAAATGATAACATCTTAAACTTAGCAGTATTAACAGAGGATGGATTGACCGAAACAAGGATCAATTGGAAAAAGATTCCAGTACCAGACAAAATCCAATTTCACAAATAGGTTACTAACCTTTTGTATGATGATTTTGTGCAAGATTCCTTGAAAAGTGATAACTTGCTGGTTACTGTGAAAAAACTGGAAAACCAATTGAAGCTAGAGAAAAGTGAAAACTAGGCACTTCAATAGCAAGTAAAAAAGGTACAATCTGACGTGGTCATAAGTGAAGGCAGAGGAAAAAGCATGAGAAAGATGTTAGCGGAGAAAGACAAGCTGATTCAAAAGCTACAGAAGAAGGAAAAAGTTCCAAATATCCAGTTGATCGAAACCCCTGAAGAGACAGACTTGGAAAAGAAAAAAGAGGACTTGTCTAAGTAGATAAGTGATTGCAAAGTAGATTTGCTAAGGTTTGCAAAGAAGGAAGATAGCTGGAAAAAAGAGACAATAAGCTTAGAAAGGCAGCTTGATGATCTAAAAACTAACTTGTACAATTTGGACATGCAACCTACCAATTCGAACCAAAATGGGGAAAGCAATAGTACCGATAGTCTGGTGCAGCTATGTCTCACATTAGCCTAAAAGACATGGAAATTAAGGAGCTAAATGAAAAAGCTCATAGGTTGGAAGAAGAGGGTCGTAAAAAGGAAGAAGATCTGAAGGTCCTCCAAAAGAAGCACAAGGAATTGATTGAGATGAATAAAAAGCTCACTCATCAAGTTACTGGGCAGGTAGCTTTGCAAGGATGTAAACACTTGGTCTGGGATAGGATCATTAAGGAAGCTGAGAACTTTAGACCCTACCTTGAGTTTATAAGGATTAAATAAAAGACCATTAGTGACGTTCTAGAAGGTTGTGAAGTTGCAAAGAAGACCTTAATCCAAAGGCCTAAAGAAACGACACTAAGTGCCATCACTTTCTTGAATGATCTATCCGAAGAAGAAAGGATTAAGCTGAATATTGGGAACCGGATCGCAACACTTGAAGCAGCACGAACGGTCCTGGGGAAATATGCACAGATCGAGGGTGTGGAATCCAGAGTCGAAGAAATGAAGACACAAGTGGCAGATTTGAAAGGACTGTTTGATAAGCTGGTCGAAATGGGGTTACCTTCATTCTGGAAAGATGACCAAGAGTTAATCTCCCCTGAGGCTTATAAAAACCTACTGTGGACGATAAGAATGGATCATAAAAAGGTCAAACATCTGAACTAGCTACATATAGGCAAGGCTCTGATGGAGTTGCTCCAAGAGGACTTTGAAATCTTGAATAGGTTGATCACCATTTGCGAAAGGATTCCCCCATTTTCCTACGTAGAGCAGATCGAGATACGAGTGATGGTAAAGGAAATGTTGGACTATGACCTTCCACCTGCAGACCAATGGGCTACTTTAGAAAGGTACAATAGATCGCTATACTTTCTCCGTCTTCCACAGTAATACTTTTCTTTTTGTAGTTGTTGATGTTTGCTTGGAACCAGAGACTTCTTACAAGACTTTCCTAATTTTTATCAGTTGTAATATTCTTTGAGGCGGCTATATAAATAGCCATATGGAACTATTATTTTTCTATCTTTACTTTTTTACTTGAAGTAAATGTTACCTAGTAAGAATACCGATGGATTGTAAGAAAGCAGTTAGGCCAGTTTCTACCTATTTTCTGTTTTATTGTGATAATGGCAAAACAACCTGAATGAGGTGTCACTCCGATATAGCTGTTTTTTATTTAGATGAGTCAAGCAAGGGGACTCCTGACATATATATATGCGATGTAATAGAATGATAAAGGGTTGAGAATTATTATTGAAAACCTTTATGGGAATTTTGTGTATCGTTCTGTAAGGCATTTTGAGCTATGTTTGAATAAATATTTGCAGAGCTGAGCGAATATTTTTCTCAGGGTTTCTTGTGTAACTAGTCTTGTAGTCTATTCCTTCTTTTTCCATGTGAATTGTGTATCTCTCATTGTTAATTCCAGTCTGTAACATTCTTTCATACTTGGTATAGTGTGATAGCTAAGTAAAATTCATAGAAATTATGCTCTACTTATCTTTTTCCAAGTATTCGACCATTACTTTTCTGCTAAAATTGATATAGGATTCATCATTATATGCCCTATGTCAATGGATTGTTTCTTTCTCTTTTGTTTCACCAATTAAAATCACTTTAGCTATGAGCTGTTTACTACCTCGCTCCTCTGTTAATGCATTTGTGAAGAATTTGTAAATGAATTTTCATAGTTTGTTTGAATGTGACTCCATTGCCCAAATAAATATTCATATGTTTCATCCAAGCTACATTTAAACCATTTTGTTTCCAATAGAAATCTGACCTTCTGTATTGTTGTAATTGAATATCTTGAATGATGAATGTTGGTGCATGCTTTCATTGTTGAGAACTTTGTTTATCCCAGTCTTTCATAGAGTTGTAGAGAGAGCCCTCTGAGACTAAGTTGGGTTAGTAGCTTAAGTCTAAAGATTGGTTAGTGGTTACCCTAGTTTTCACTCTCCCACAACCTAGGGGGTCATTTTGGGTGTTAACAAATTGGCGTCATTGCCAGGGATGTAATTGTTTTGTTATCCCTGGAATAACGACAAAGAATTCTGAAGATTTGACAAAAAAGAGAGAATCCTGCGGGCGAACAGAGATTTCCAAATTCCTAGAGGGTTGTGCAATTTTTCCCTGGTGACTCCACTCGTAAAGATCCATATTCAAGAAAGACTTCACTGGGGAAAATCGATGTGCCAAGTTAATTTTTGAAGAGATCTCAAGACAGGCATCTTGGCCTAAAGAAGGAGCCACACGAGAGGTGATCCTATTTCCAAAATTTTGTTAAGTGTGGAAAATCCAGAAATAATACCTAGACATAAGACCAGAAAGGACAAAGCTAATACTTCCAATCTTAAAAGAATTGGGTATAAAGAAGAGTTATCTATTTTTCAAGAATTGGTATAGAGATAAATATCGGGAAACCTTTGGTAAGATCAAGATCTGAATCTTATCTAAGTCTGGTTGAAGAAGGTCTGAATGCCCCTGAATCCTATTTGTTAGATCATGTCTAGCTTCAGTTACAAAATATTATCAAAGAAGAAAGAGCTATAGTTGGTTCTCATATCCCTCAACCCAATACCACAATTCCTGTAGGTAATTCTGCTCTGAATATTCATCCCCAAGCTCAGAATCCACTTAGACCCATGGCTGCTAGATTTGCACCATTGGCCCTACCAGTTGCTTTGCATGACCTCGCTGAGAACTATGCCCAGAGAATTGTCTCTTATGATGGAGAAGGGGTTTTTTTTTCCAAGCAACATGTAGACAGATTTGAAGATTTCATTGATTTGGAGGAAGTAGATCATGATGATGTTAAGATGAGGTGGTTTGCTCAAAGTCTGTTTGGAGAACCCAAGAAATGGTTTAGACAGTTGCCGAATGCTTCTATAAATGATTTTGCAGCCTTTAAGACCCTATTCTTAGAGAGATGGGGAACAATAGGGAGTCCTGCCCTTGTCTTGTCCCAGTATAACCACCCGAAGAAAGGAGGTTTTGAATCTGTTCATGAGTTTTCTGCCAAGTTTATGAAAGCCTATAATTCTATTCCAGATGACCTAAGACCCTCAGTAGGCGCTACGAATCTCCACTACGTAGATGCTTTTGATGGAGACTTCTCATGTATGTTAAGGGAGAGGAAATCTTCCACCCTGCCTACTATGCTAAAAGATGCAGTAGAGGTGGAAGCCAACATGATGGATTCGAGGAAAATGAAGGGGAAAACAGAAGTAGATAAAAAGAAGAAAGAAAACAAAACCCCTGCCTCCTCCTCTTCTAGTGATGCCAATTTTGATACCATGATGAAAACCATGGAAAAGATGATGGATAGGTTAGCCATGGAAAACATGCCTCCTCCTAGAAAACAACCTGAAAATCAAATAAGGAATCCTAACTTTAGAAGGCCACCCCGTCCAAGAAATCCAAGAAATCGGGAAGACTAAGAGATGAGGCCCCCTTTCCTTGAGAATTTGGTGGATGGGGAAGGATTTGAAGAGCCTGCTGGAGACCAAATCCATCTCTTTGAGAGCCTGGACAATGAAATACATTTAACCCAAAGGGAACATGACTTTTTCAACATGGGGAATGCTAGTAAGGTTGTTGAATTTGATTCTGAGCAGTACCAAATGGGTTACATGAATGCTGTGGATGATATTCAAAGGAATATAAAGTTAAGGAGAAAGGAGATACCGATTAGTGAAGGGAAGGTCGACCATGTTCAGTCTTCGAAGACTCAGCAGAATATGGAGAAATTAAAAGAAAAACAGCCAGAGGTTGCTACACAGAAAACCTCGGAAGATAAGGGACATCATTCTAAAAAAGGTAGGTAGCCATAAGTCACTGAGGTAGGGAAGCTAGCTTCAACATTCATCTTGAAAGCTTAACTGTCTAAGGTAAATGTCTCTATCCCTTTAAATGAGCTGTTAAGAAACAATGAATATAGGGAAGAGATAAATAGCCTGGTAAAGGGGAAGGCAGAAAGTATACAAGACATGTTGAAAGTGACAGATGATGCCCCAACTATAATCTTTGGTTCCAAGATGGAAGAGCCAGATGATAAAGAATTCCCTCCCTTTTATTTGATTTTGAATATCCATGATAAGTTATTACACAATGCCCTGATAGATTATGGGGCTTCACACAACTTGATGCCAAAGTCAGTGGTGGACCAGTTGGGGTTAGAAGTCACCAAACCCTACAAAGACCTATATTTTTTTGATTCCATAAAGGTACCATGTTTGGGTCTAATTAAAGATGTAGTAGTAACCCTTGCCTAGATCCCAGCGAAGAGCATCATGATGGACATAGTAGTGGTTGATTTTCCTGATAAGTTTGGGATGTTGTTATCAAGAGCCTGGGTAAAAAAGTTGGAAGGGACCATGCAGATGGACTTATCTTACACTACTATACCACTTTTCGGAAGCAACATGAAGCTATACAGAGAGAAAAGAATGGCTTATGTGGTCAGTAGTGATGAAAAACCTAAAAATCACCCTATATTTGCTGTAGATACAGACATAGGTTCCTCTATCCTTTTCAATAATGGTCCACATACTAATCCTGTACCCCCATTTTTCCATGAAGTCGAGGAAGACAAGGAGTTTGCAGCAAGGCATGAGGCATCAGAGAGGCAAAAAAACAAAGAAGGACTGTGGAAGATGTACTTTGATGGATCATTCAGAAAAAATGGCGCTAGTTCCGGAGTCTAGATTATACCTCCCGATCAAGAGTCCAAAGCTTTATCATACAAGCTAACTTTCGAGTGTACTAATAATGTGGCTGATTATGAAGCTTTACTCTTGGGACTAAGAGCTTTGAAATACTTGGGGGCAAAAAGGATACACGTTTTTGGAGACTCAGAATTCATGGTCAATCAAGTAAATGACAGCTATCAGGTAAAACACCCCAGGATGAGGGCCTACAGGAATGAAGTTTAAGATATGTCTGGGAACTTTTTCACCGAACATAAGATTTGGGTGATCTTGAGATTTGAAAATTAGGTGCTGGACTCTTTGGCCACCACTGCCGGTGGTTTTAAGACTCCTATTTTCTCTCAAGAAAAATACGAGGTGGAAGTGGTGAATAGGCCATCTATACCAGACAATGCTAAATACTTGCAAGTATTTGAAGATGATTTACAAATCAAAATATTTTTGGAATTGTTTGACGAGTTTTCTAATGTTCAGATTGATGTTGAAAATCAGAACATAGAAGGATTGATAGACCAATAACCATCAAAGGGAGAAGATAGAGAAAGCGAACAATGGAAAAACATGATGGGTGGGAAGGATACCGTTCAATTGAAAACTAATTATATCCCCAAAGGGTTGATACCCTTGGAGAGGTTGTTTGACCAGAATGATGTGGAAAAAAACACGAAGTTTGAACCACCCAAAGAGGCAGTAGAAGACAAAAACTTGGGCACTAAAGAAAAGCCTCAGATGGTCAGCTTATCTAAGAGATTACCTACTGAAAAGAAGGATCGGTATGTAGAGTTGATGAAGAAATATGCTGCTACATTTGCATGGAGTTATGAAGAACTAAAAGAATATGATAGCTCAATAATACAACATTTTATTCCAATCAGACCAGGAGAGAAACCCTTCAAGAAAAAGTTGAGGAGGATAAACCCTAAGCTGGTGCCTATGATAGAAAAAGAGATTAGAAGATTATTTAATGCAAAAATCATTGTCACCTTCAGATTCTCTCAATGGATAGCAAACCTCGTTTCCGTAAGGAAGAAGAATGGCAAAATTAGAATCTGTATAGATTTTAGGAACCTGAACAGGGCTTCACTAAAGGATAATTACCCCCTACCCAAAATGGAGCATATCTTACAAAAGGTAGTAGGGGCAAAAAGGATCTCTACTATGGATGGTTTCTTCGGGTACAATCAAATAAAGGTTTGTCCTGAAGATCAAGAGAATACCACTTTCACCACCCCTTGGGGCACTTTCATGTATGCTAAGATGCCCTTTGGGCTGATAACTGCAGGAGCTACTTTCAAGCGGGAAATGGACATAGCATTCGCTGAAGAAAAATATAAGTTCGTGTTTGTATACATGGACGACATAACGGTGTACTCAAAATCTGATGAAGAACACCTAAAGAATTTGGAACAAGTTTTTAAGAAATGTCTAAAATATGGTATCTCTCTTAAAACTAAGAAATCACACTTTGCATTAGAAGAAGCTAAACTCTTGGGTCATATCATTTCCAAGGGAGGTATCAAGATCGATCGTGAAAGGGTTAGTGCTATCAAGAAAGTTGGAGAGCCAAGGAACAAGAAAAAAGTGCAGTCTTTCATCGGAAAGGTAGGCTTTTTGAGAAGATTCATTCCCAGTTTTCCCAAAATCATGATGAGTATTACAAATATGTTGAGGAAGGAAAATCAAGTTAAGTGGACTGTGGAAGCAAGAGATTCATTTAAGGGAATTAAGAATGCTATCACTGAAGCCCCGGTATTAGCCAGTCCATATTTTTCTAAAGATTTTTTTATTTTTTCCTATGCTTCTGAGCACACTGTGGCAGGGGTACTATTACATAAAAATGCCTAGGATGCTGAACAACCAATTGCCTTTTTCAGCAGAGTACTAAGAGATGCAGAATTAAAATATGATATCATGGAAAAACAGGCCTATGCCCTAATTAAGTCATTGAAATATTTTAGGTTTTATATCCTACATTCACACATCATTGCTCATGTCCCAAACAATGATATAAAGGGTATCCTTACCCAAGCATACCTAGAAGGAAGAAGAGCTAAATGGATTGATATATTGCTTGGGTATGATCTAGACATAAAACCCACCAAACTGATAAAGGGGCAAGGGTTAGCAAAGTTAATGACCAAGGCCAACTATGATTCTCTACAACTGAACTTCTTACAAGGGTATTCAAACCAGCCGGATGTGGCAGTGCAAGTGAGACCAGAATTATTTGCATCCTCTTGGTATGTTGACATTGTGTATGTATTACAAAACTTGAAAGATCACGTGGGATTGAGCAAAAGCAGGGCTAGAGCTATAAAACTAAAAGCTGCAAAATACTATATTATGAATCAATTCCTATATTGGAAGGACCGTGGAGGTTTGCTGTTGAATTGCTTACTTGAGGAAAAGCTAAACACACAAAGGAGGAATTTCACAAGGGTGACTGTGGTGGCCACCATTCATGGAATGTGATAGTCAACAAAATCCTGAGAGCTGGTTTCTACTGGCCTACCATGTTTTCAGATGTATACAAAGAAACGGTTGTTTGTCACCAATGCCAGATTTTTGAAGGAAAAAGAAAGGTCATTTTGCTACCCCTTCACCCTGTCATAGTAGAAGCACCCTTCCAGTAGTGGGGTTTAGACTTCATTGGAGAAATAAACCCTCACTCCCTAGGGCAGCACAGATGGATATTGACAGCCACTGACTATTTCACTAAGTGGATAGAAGCCATACCAACTAGGACAGCAACTGAAGGCATTATCATGGATTTCCTGGAAGACAACATCCTGTCAAGATTCGGGTGTCCCAAAAGAATAGTGACAGGTAACGCAACAGCATTTTGTTCTAAGAAAATGATAAATTTTTCCATAAATACCATATCAGTCTGATTCATTCAATGACATACTACCCTTAGGTAAATGGACTTGCAGAATCATTCAACAAAAGTCTAGTAAGGATCATAAAGAAGCTGTTGGAGAATAATAAGAGAGCTTGGCACATGAAGCTGAAATATGCCCTATGGGATGATAGAATAAGTACAAAGAGGGCCATTGGGATGTCCCCTTTCTAGCTGGTATATGGAGCCGAGGTGGTTTTTCCAGTTTCTTTGGGATTACCGGTTATGAGGTTGATGCAATGGATGGAAGAAGAACCAAACCACATGCAAGAAGGGTAAACCAGATAGTCGAATTGAATGGGTTAAGTAGTGCCTACAACAAAGTATAGGGGCATCAAGAAAATATAAAGAATGCCTTTGACAGAAAAGAAAAAGAAGATCAATTTTAGGTAAATGACCTGGTCCTGAAGTGGGACGCTCCGAGGGAAGATAAAAATGGGAAATTCGACCACATGTGGATGGGACCCTATATTATTGCAACAAACGAAGGAGAAAATTATTTTATCCTGGAGCACCAAGATGGGTCTGCCTGGTTGGGGGGTCCAGTCAATGGAAGGTTTTTGAAGCACTACCTGTCCTCAGAGAAAGCAGGTAACCCATGCACCATAGCTTGTATATATGTATATATGTATTTTCAATTTTTCACATTTGTTTTAGGGTTTCTTAACGGAAAAAACCAGAAAGACTTGAATCCCGAAGTGAAGGCCCTAAGGTCTGGAAGGGGAAGCCATGTTTCAAGTTTGAATTTTCAGCCTACCTAAGAAAACAAGTGCAGTGTCATTTTCTAGAGAAATTCTTCAATCTAGCGTTTGCAAAACCTGCCCAATGGATCAGGCACTTAGTATACGGAATTATTTGCTACCTCACTAGGAGGATAGCATCCTTGATTGGAGCTAGTTGTTAGGACCTATATATTTTTTCTCTTTTATAGCATAAAGACCTATACATGAAAGATGGAAGGTCAGACAGCTACCTGAAAAAAAAGATTGAAGTGATCTCAATCGGCAATGGCTAGGTGCTAAGGCAGGAGACAGAATGGTCTAGAAGGGGTCCGATGTAATGAAGGGCTAATGTCAAAGGGATAAGTATTAATAGGGGAAAAGAATGACTTGAGATAAACAAAGAAATACCCTAAAAACCTATAGTCCTTGGGAAAATTTATGAAAGAGTAAATGTAACACAGATCGGCACCATTGATCAAGGGCAGGAGCAAGATCTACGGTTTTAAAGCGACCATTGCATGGCGAAGTTGGGAGGAAGAAATGGAATATGAGTATGCGATGGGCCGGAGCCCACTGGACAGGTGTCAATTTATGAGTGCATCACAAAAAGGAAAGAGTAGCGAACAATGCTCGGTTAGGTGCATGCGATGGTGTGGACATATGCAAGATATATGGCAGAGATTATCTTTTGAGATCCAAGGGTTCGGGTCTATTTACTGCAAAAAGAACCTGAGTCTCCTACAGATCTATGGTTCGGGTGGAAAGAAGATCCAGATCAACGGCTGGTGGGAGCCAGAAACACACAGAGTATAACAAGGGGGACCCCACTAGCAGATGAAGGACCTAAAATCTAATTCAAGTCTGGAAACTCACCATGGATATACATCTAAGAAGAAGCGGATGGTTCTTATGCATCGTCACACCAAGAAGTAGGAGGAGGGATAGCGATTGGCTAGATGCAATGGTCTGGGTCCCGTTGGACAGGTGTTAGCTCCACAGATTGTCGCATGGAGCAAAGATGATATAGAAGAATATTTTTGGGTGCACACGACGCTACCCTTAGATGCATTCAAATGCGATCAACGGCCCAGATAAAGACTAGCGGAGATGATTCGACGATGGATATGGGTAAATTGTCAAATCCACGGGTAAAGGGGCAGTCAGATCTGACGATGGAGTAAACACGTGAGTTCGGGTGACTGAGATCAAAGGACAGTAGACCAAAGAGGGAGAAAGTTATGGAAACCCAGTTATATATAAAAGAAGTGCCCACGAAGGTTGACATTTATTTCAGAAGCCTGCCGAAGTCAAGGAGCCTCTCAGCGGGTGGCAGACAACGAAGGTGACAGAAACTTCGACATAATGCATTCAAAGCTTCTAAAGGTGACAGGTAAGGTCTGTAACCGCCATTCTCTGAAAAATCTAGGTCTTTTACAGTCATAAGATGACGAAGGAAGAAGCTTCTACTAGTTATAGGGTTAAGATAGCCCTGGAAGATAGAGATGCAGATGTATTTGACACATGCCTTCGGCTCCCAGTTCCAGCAATTAAGAAGATACTAGAAACCTTGCATGAACAGAGACTGGATATCCATGGAGTCTTTAGGTCATCTTTCATTTTCTTTTGCCTTGACCAGGTGTTCTCTTTTCGTGAGTTTGTAGCATGGTGTTCTTCTAATTACTCAGAACCTCAAAGAGTAATAATGGATGCCTGTAGGTCCAAATTCATCTGTAATATAGATGATCAGCCGTTAGGGATTCCTTTTTCATTCCAGAGTCTCAGTACCAAGACTCAAAAGCTTTTTCTGAAGAGTTGATGGTTTCTTTGTATCGCCAAATCATCCCCAAAATTCATCAAGCCTTCTTAGTCACATGCCTGAAACCCGACTCCAAAATCTCTGAGGAACCCTACCCCCTAAATGTCAGCCTTTTTTATGACAATTCCCAATTGGTTCTTTCTTTGTTAGCTCAGTTTCTAGGGTTGGATACTGATTTTTGGGTGATTTAAGTCCAATTAGGTTTACTCTTTAGGATTAGCATTAGTTTTGCCAGGTCCGAAAGTGGGCTTATCTCACCCCTGAAGTTTGATGCATTTTTGGCAGAAAGGATACATGTAGAGTTAAGGAATTTCTCGAATACTAGGATTTTTAGATATCAAATGCAATTGATGAAAGTAATTATGTACAACAACGCTGAAAGCCCACATTTCTCCTCACTGCTTGAGACCGATGTTATGGTAGACAATGTTTTTAATTATTTGAACTATGTTTTGCCCCCTGTTTATAAAATCATTTTTGGGGAAGAATTGCCTAGAGTGCTACCTAAAATGAAAGCGATGATGGAGTTGAAGGACGAACTAGAAGTCAGTGACAAGTTTTTTTTAAAAGAGGCTACAGTTATTCAGTTATACGGTTTTGTGTAGGAGCACTATGTTCTACCCGCTTTTCTAACAATGTGGATCTTTGCTCTTGAATTTATCAGAAATTGGCCCTGGAAGAGTTGCAATTCCTGAAAAATAAGAAGAGCACAGATGTGAAATGTCCTTGGAAGGTAGGGCCTTTCATTGTGAAGAATGAAGAAGCTTTGTCAGAAGTGGAAGACTTATTGAAGTCACTAGGGTTCAGGAAGGATGTATCCATCAAATATGACCCCTTGCATATAATTTCCAAGAGAAGGAAGGAATGTAACCTCAATGCTTTTGAGCATGCAGAACCAGAAGGGGTGCTGAAGGGGCAAAATTTGTTGTGTTGGGAACCCAAGGTGGAGGATGCAGTGGAGACATAGGGAGGAGAGCTCATGATTTCCGATTTAATAATGGATTTAGATCAAGT
Source organism: Larix kaempferi (assembly GCA_027924585.1). Classification (NCBI taxonomy): domain Eukaryota; kingdom Viridiplantae; phylum Streptophyta; class Pinopsida; order Pinales; family Pinaceae; genus Larix; species Larix kaempferi. Next base: position 385,174 of record BSBM01000823.1, read on the forward strand.
GCCGCACACCATGGAGGTGGGTCGAAAAAGAGACTTAGAAGAAGTCGTGGAGATGGATACTGAAGAAGGTGATATATACAAGCGGCCTAAGTTAGAAGTATAGGATGAGTTAGTTGTTGCAGCTATTCAGGCCAAGTCAATTGCTTCCCCATCTAAAGAGGAGCTGGTTGTTGCAGCATCTCAAGAAGAATTGATTGTCCAAATGGATATTGGAGGGGCAGATGATGAAGAGTCTTCGGCTCTTGAGATCCAAGTTGTAGAATGCAAGTTTCAAGATGTTCCAGAAGGAGATGTTGGTAATAGGTTTTAGTCCAAGGCCGATCTCTGTGAACAATACGATCAAAACAAGTGAGCCTCAACCCAGAAACTGTTTGATTCAATGCCTGTCGCCAGGGGTTTGTCTAAGACGTCCTTGATGACTAGCTAAAGTATAAATGATAACATCTTAAACTTAGCAGTATTAATGGAGGATGGAGTGACCAAAACAAGGATCAATTGGCAAAAGATATCAGTACTAGACAAAATCCAATTTCACAAACAGGTTACTGACCTTATGTATGATGATTTTGTGAAAGCTGCCTTGAAAAGTGATAACTTGTTGGTTACTATGAAAAACCTGGAAAACCAATTGAAGCTAGAGAAAAGTGAAAACCATGTATTTCAATAGCAAGTCAAAAAGGTACAATCTGACCTTGTCATAGGTGACGGCGGAGGGAAAAGCATGAGCAAGATGTTAGCGGAGAAAGACAAGCTGATTGAGAAGCTACAGAAGAAGGAAAAAGTTCCAAATATCCAGCTGATCGAAGCTCCTGAAGAGACAGACTTCAAAAAGAAAAATGACGACTTGTCTAAGGAGATAAGTGATTGCAAAGTAGAATTGCTGAAGTTTGCAGAGAAGGAAGATAGCTGAAAAAAAGAGATAATAAGCTTAGAAATGAATCTTGATGATCTGAAAACAAACTTATCCAATTTGGACATGCGGCCTACCATTTTGAACCAAAATGGGGAAAGAAATAGTACTGACAGTCTGGTGCAGGCTATGTCTCACATTAGCCTAAAAGACGTGGAAATCAAGGAGCTGAAACAAAAAGCTCACAGGTTGGAAGAAGAGGGTAGTAAAAAGGAAGAAGATCTGAAGGTCCTCCAAAAGAAGCACAAGGAATTGATTGAGATGAATAAAAAGATCACTCATCAGTACCCGGAAGGAAGCTTTGCAAGGATGTAAACACTTAGTATGGGACAGGATCATTAAGGAAGCTGATAACTTTAGACCCTACCTTGAGTTTAAAAGGATTAAAGAAAAGACCATTAGTGACATTCTAGAAGGTTGTGAAGTTGCAAAGCAGACCTTAATCCAAAAGCCTAAAGAAACGGCACTAAGTGCCATCAATTTCTTGAATGATATATCCGAAGAAGAAAGTATTAAGCTGAATATTGGGAACTAGATCACAACACTTGCAGCAGCACGAAGGGTCCTGGGGAAATATGCATAGATCGAGGGTGTGGAAGCCAGAGTCGAAGAAATGAAGAGACAAGTGGTAGTGTTCAAAGGACTGTTTGATAAGCTGGTCGAAATAGGGTTACCTTCATTCTGGAAAGACGACCAAGAGCTAATCTCTCCTAAGGCTTATAAAAACCTACTGTGGATGATAAGAATGGATCATACAAAGTTCAAACATCTGAACCAGCTGCTTATAGGAAAGGCTCTGATGGAGTTGCTCGAAGAGGACTTTTAAATATTGAATAGGTTGATCGCCATTGGAGAAAGGATTCCCCCATTTTCCTAAACAGAGCATATCGAGATACGAGTGATGGTAAAGGAAATGTTGGACTATGACCTTCCAGCTACAGACCAATGTGATAATGTAGAAAAGTACAGCAGATCACTATACTTTCTTTGTCTTCCACAATAATCCTTGTTGATGTTTGCTTGGAACCAGAGACTTCTTACAAGACTTTCCTATTTTTGATAATTTGTAATATTCTTTGAGGCGGCTATATAAATAGCCAGCTAGAACTATTATTTTTCTATCTTTACTTTTTTACTTGAAGTAAATGTTACCTAGTAAGAATGCTAGTGGATAATAAGAAAGCAGTTAGGCCAGTTTCTACCTGTTTTCTGTTTTATTGTGATAGTGGCAAAACAACCTAAATGAGGTGTCACTCTGATATAACTGTTTTTGGTTTAGATGAGTCGAGCAAGAGGACTCTCGGCATAAATATATGCGATGTAATAGAATGATAAAGGGTTGAAATTTATTATTGAAAACCTTTATGGGAATTTTTTTATCGTTCTGTAAGGCATTTTGAGCAATGTTTTGAATAAAGATTTGCAGAGCTAAGCCAATGTTTTTCTCAAGGATTCTTGTGTAACTAGTTTTGTAGTCTGTTCCTTCTTTTTCCATGTGAATTGTGTATCTCTCATTGTTAATTCCGGTCTGTAACATTCTTTCATACTTGGTATAGTGTGATAGCTAAGTAGAATTCATAGAAATTATGATCTACTTATCTTTTTCCCAGTATTTCACCATTACTTTTCTGCTAAAATTGATATAGGATTCATCATTATATGCCTTATGTCAATGGATTGTTTCTTTCTCTTCTGTTTCACCAATTAAAATCACTTTGACTACGAGCTGTTTACTACCTTGCCCCCGTGTTAATGCATTTGTGAAGCATTTGTAAATGAATTTTCAGAGTTTGTTTGAATGTGACTCCATTTCCCAAATAAAGATTCATACGTTTCAGCCAAGCTACATTTAAACCATTTTGTTTCCAATAGAAATTTGACCTGCTGTATTGTTGTAATTGAATATATTGAATGATGAATGCTGGTGCATGTTTTCATTGTTGACAACTTTGATTATTCCAGTCTTTCATAGAGCTGTAGAGAGATCCCTCTCAGACTAAGCTGGGTCAGTAGCTTAAGTCTAAAGATTGGTTAGTGGTTACCCCAGTTTTCCCTCACCCACAACCTAGGGGGTCTTTTTGGGTGTTAACACATTGATTCAATGACAAGCAAACTTTGTGAAGGAGTTTCAAAATTCAAAGTCGGAACAGCAGAGCATTACAAATTAAAGGAGATCGTGAATAAGATTGGAGAGATTGTTTAGGATTATAACCATTGGTTCTGAGATTTGATGAATTGCTTGAGTTACAACACCATCCATGAGGTGCAACATAATAAATACTTTATCAACACATTAATACCTCACATGTGGGTGCCATTGCAACAATAATGTTTTTTGACACATCATGAGGCTTTGGAATTCATAATGTGGTTGAAGTCTATCAGTGGATGTTAATTTTTTGATAATTTCATTCCATTATCATTCAAGATCAGTAAGAGAATAACATGTACAACATATCAATCATAAACACAACAATGCAAGCACACAAGAGACACAGAGTTTCACCAGGGAAAACCAATAAGGTGAAAAACCCCGCAACTTCCTTAGAGATAAGATAAGCCCCAATACAAGATCACAAAGATCAAACCCAATAAGATGTCTCTAGCAGATGCTCCTCCTCCTCCACAAGTGCACCACCTTCTCTCTTAGCTATGCAATCTTGAGAAGTGAGTGAATGATCTAAATGAGAGACACAACCTCTCTATTTATACATTGACTTGACCTACCAATAATCCACTAGGGATGACTTGCTACTCATGCCTAATAAACCAACCACATGTGGTAAGCAGGGCTGACCCCACACTGGTGGTCTAATAACCCATCAATACAAATGACAACACTTCCAAACAGAGGAATAATACATCTCTGTGGGATATACAATAAAGTACAAATGTAATACATGGAAGAATATCTTCCGAGGTTACAAATACATCAACACTCCCTCTTAACTAGGAAGGTATTCTTTCGTCACAGGTCATCAATACATATTGGAGCAAGTCTTCAATTCTGGAGCTGGATCAACATCACTGGATCATGAAGCATCATCATCACTATTGCTATACTCGACATCTCGATCGCTAGTCTATATCTGAAATCTGCTCATCGTAGGAAGTTCTACAGAGCCAGCCCTTTTTCATGCTGGATGTAGGCCCACCACCTATAGGTCTTCATCATCACTGGCCATACTGTGGATCCCAGGACTTATTACATGCATCAACAAAACCTAGCTCTGACTATAGGATCTTTTACATGTTGACTATCACAAAACTTTAAAAGAGTGTCTTGCATCCTGCAAGAACTCTAAAGAGCATCCTAGGACTGATTAAGAGCTTACTGCTCAACCTATTGGATCTCCAAGACTGATTATATGTGACCCCACACACCACAAAACCTTTAAAGAGTGTCTTGCATCCTGCAAGTACTCTAAAGAGCATCTCAGGACTGATTACGAGCTTACTGCTCAACCTCTCTGATCTCTAGGGTTGATTACATGTGGTTAGGAAAAACCTTTAAAGAGTGTCTTGCATCCTGCAAGTACTCTAAAGAGCATCCCAGGACTAATTACGAGCTTACTGCTCAACCTCTCAGATCTCTAGGGTTGATTACATGCCTCTAGTAGAAAAACCTCAAAAGAGCATCCCAGGACTTATTTACGAGCTTACTACTCAACCTGTATGGATCTCTGTATCCCAAGCTATTACAAGCACACCGCTCTACCTGTCTGGATCTTGAAGATCTTTTCTATGATACCTGCACAATCTGTCCATGGCCACGAAGTATCAACCTAATACTCATCATACATCATCATGATGTACATGATCATCCTGATCATCATCATAGCATCGTCCTGATGCATATCATCCAAAGACTCGTCCTGATACTCATCACATATGATCATCCTGGTCATCGTTACTACATCGTCCTGATGCGTATCATCTGGAGCAACATCTTGAAGCTTGTCATTCATGATCATCCTGATCATACAATGCATCCACCTAATGCATACCAAGTATCTACCTGATACATACATAAATACATGATCCACCTGATCATATCAAGCATCCAACATGATGCATATATAAATACATGATCCAACTGATCAAAGCATCCAACTAATGCATATACAAATACATTATCCAAATGATCACACAAAGCATCCACCTGATGCATATACAAATACATGATCCAACTGATCATACAAAGCATCCACCTGATGCATATACAAAGCAGTAATTGGAGTATCATCATGATGCTCATCACACAGTGCTTACATCCACAGCCATGGGAAGGATCCTCTCACCATGCTTGGAATGGCTTCTACAAACATGTCCCATCACTTCTTCCTCGAAGTATCTTCAATCTGAAGAACACCAAGCCTCTCTCTGAAGTACTCAAACTCCCCTCTGGATAGTGGTTTCGTCAACACATCTGCAACCTGCTCATCTGTCGCAACATACAGGAGCTTCACTACTCCTCTTTGCACCATATCCTTGATATAGTGATATTTGATCTTAATGTACTTCGACCTATCATGGAACACTGGGTTCTCAGACAGCTTCACACAACTTTGGTTGTCACAATAGATACCAATAGCATCCAACAAGAGATAAAATAACTCATATAGCAGCTTCCTCAGCCATACTGCCTCACAACTAACCGAGCAAGCTGCAACATACTCTGCTTTGGCTATACTCAGTGCTATGCAGGACTACTTCCTGCTAAACCAAGAGATCACACCTGATCCCATACTGAAGCAGCACCCAGAAGTGCTCTTCCTATCTACAGTATTTCCTACCCAATCTGAATCAACATAACCTTGCAGGTTAAACTTTTGATTCACATCATACTTGAGCCCATAGTCAATTGTACCCTTCAGGTATCTCAAAATATGCTTTACAGCAACTAGTTGAACACCTCTGGGATCCGTCAGGAACTGGCTCAATGTGTTCACCACAAAGCAAATATCTAGTCTCATGTTCGTTAGGTACACCAAGGATCCAATCATCTGACGATACATAGTGACATCAACCGGATCAGATGAAGCATCACAGATAAGCTTCAGGTTTGATGCCATAGGTGTGGCCATGGCCTTGCAGTCCAGCATCCTGAACCTCTTCAGGATCTCTATGGCATACTTCCCTTGTCCAAGGAAGATCCCATCTGCACTTTGCCACACCTCCATGCCTAGAAAGTAATGCATCATCCCCAATTCCTTTATCTCGAACTTGGTAGAAAGCTTCCTCTTGGTATCGATAATCAACCCATCCTCACCTGTAACAAACAGGTCATCCACATATAGTACTAGTATCACAGGATTGCCTTCCCTAACCTTGTAGTAAAGGTTGGAATCTGCTTTACTCCTAGTAAAGCCCAAACTGGATACGAAATTGTCCATGCTACCACACCAAGTCCTAGGAGCTTGCTTCAAGCCATACAAGGCTTTCTTCAACCTGCACACATATGACTCCCTCTCCTATGTCTCAAAACCAAGTGGCTGCTCCACATATACTTCCTCTTTGACTACACCATTCAAGAAAGCTGTCTTGACATCCATTTGGTCTATCTTCCACTTCATCACTGCAACCAGAGCAAGTACTGTTCTGATGGAAGTGTATCTGGCTACAGGAGCAAAAGTCTCTTCATAGTCTATTCCCTCTTTCTGGGAGAAGCCACGAGCTACAAATATCGCTTCGTATTTCTCTATGTTACCATCTACAACATGCTTGATCTTATAGATCCACTTGGAAGTCACAATAGACTTCCCTTAAGGTCTTGGGACCACATCCCAAACATCATTCTTCATGATCGATTGATATTCCTCAACCATGGAATCCTTCCATTCTTTCTTTTCTGCTACTTCTTCATAACTGGAAGGTTCTTTGTTCATAATATCACAGAGTAAGGAAACATAACTGGTATGTGATCTAGTCCTCTTCCTTTCTCTATGTTCTTCTTCTGGAATGCCATACCTTTCTGCATCTTGAATGAGCTCTCTAGCCCATGCAGGTTTCCTCTTGTGAGAGTTATTCTCACGGGGTGGATCTATAGGTTCTTGTGGATCTTTAATTTCGTGATCTACTTCTGGAATTGCTTCATTCATAGTGGTGTCTTGAAATCTGGTTTCCTTTGGTTCTTCATGGCCTTCAACAGGTGTCTTCCTTGATTTGATGTATGCCAAGTCTTCATCAAATGTTACATCCCTGCTGATGTCAATCTTATTGAACCCTGGAAAGTATATAATGTAAGCCTTTGAGTTTTCACTGTAACCCACAAAGATACCCTTCTTTCCTGAAGGATCTAGCTTTGTCCTCTTTTCTTTTGGAATGTGTTTGTATACTGGATAGCCAAATATTCTGACATGGCTTACTTCTAGTTTCTCACCAGAGAAGACTTGTTTTGGTGTCTTATTGTCAAGTATCTTGTGAGGTGTTTTGTTTTGTACATATATAGCTGTCCTAGCTAGTTCTTCCCACAGATGCATAGGAAGGTCTTGGTCATGAAGCATTGCCCATGCTGCTTCCATGATAGTTCTATTCTTCCTTTCTACAACTCCATTTTGTTGTGGATTGTAAGGAGCATCCAACTCCCTCTTAATCCCTGAATCACTGCATAACTTCTTGAAATCACCTAAAGTGAATTCTTCACCATTGTTGGACTGAAAGTCTTAATATTCTTATCTATTTGATTTTCTATCAAGGCTTTGAATTCCTTGAACTTATCAAACACTTCATCTTTATTTTTTAATAAATAAACCCAAGTCTTCCTAGAGAAATCATCAATGAAGGAAACATACTATACATACCCACTTAGAGAACTGGAAGACATTGGTCCACATACATCAGAGTGGATAATATCTAAGATTCCTTTTGCTTTGCTTTCACTGCTTGAAAATGTCTTCTTTGTATTCTTTCCTTTTGCACATCCTTTGTAAACACCTTCATGCTTTGGTTGGATTTCAGGAAGACCTTCTACAACTTTGCTTGCAATTGGTAGTGCTCTATAGTGCATGTGTGCAAGCCTTCTATTCCAAAGTTCACTTGGCTCCATCGACTCATGTACCTTGGCATGTCCAGGTTGTCCCTTCAATTTGTACAATCCTCCCTCTTACTCTCCAATTACTACTGCATCATCTATGGTATTACCTTTTGGCCACATGGGTACTTGGCCATGCACAAATCCAACTCTCATTCCTTTTGCATCCAAATATGATATGGAGAGAAGATTCTTCTTGAGTCCAGGTACATATAGAAGATATTTCATCTTCAAAGTCTTCCTAGAGTCTAGCATGTAGGAGGCTTCACCACTTCCTTTGATAGGATATTGATAGTCATCCCCAAGTTTCACCTTATGGGGTGACTCATGTTCAACTAGATCTACAAAAGATTCTTTAAACCCATCCATGCGTTTAGAAGCCCCACTATCAATGAGCCAATCATTACATCCATGAGAGATAGTACCTGTGAGAGCATAGATTAGAACATATTCATTTTCACTTAATGAGTCATCACTTTCTACTCTAGCCTTCTTCTTAGGAGGTTCATCATCCTCAGTAGCATGAGCATGATATCTCTTCTTGCTTCCCTTCTTCTTCTTCTTGTAGTGATTGTTCGTTTTGTTCTTGGGACATTCTGAAGCAAAGTGTCCCAACTCATCACAAGTGAAGCATCGAATATGAGAGTGATCTTTCTTCTTTTGATGGTAATGAGAGTGTTTCTTATTATGAGATTTCTCCCTCTTAAACTTACTTCCCTTAGTGTGTATTGTGAGAGCTTGATCTTCATTCCCCATCTTTTCTTCTCGAGCCACAAGCCTAGCTTCTTCTTGTGAACATTCTTCCCATAGTCTATTGAAGGAAACTAGTTTCCTTCTTGCACAAATTCCTTGGATGAAGGAGTCCCATGACCTATGTAGGCCATTTAATGTGGTCATCACAATTTCACCATTCTCCACTACTTCATCCACAACTTCAAGTTGTTCCTTGATTTGGGAGACCTTAGAAAAGTAGGATTGAATGGTCTCTCCCTTATGAAGCTTCACCCCTTTCAATTGGTTCCGCAGAGTCATCTTCCGATTTATGTTCTTTCCTTAAAACAACTTGGTCAAGGAGTCAAACATCTCCTTAGGTGTCTTTAGGGAAGACACATGGGGTATGAGATGGTCCTTTATAGAATCAGCAATGATTCTTTTAGCCTTGACCAGGTTCTTCTTGTGTAAGGTCTTAGCCTCTTCTTCTTATGGAACTGGAACCTCTTCCTTTATGTAGTTGTCCAACTCATTTTCTTCTAGGATTAACTTAATCTTCTACTTCCATGCTCAGAATTTATCAGCTCCATCAAGCTTATCCTCAAGCTTAGTGTGGTGAGACATCTTAAAGAGTACTTGAAATTGAAATATAAAAAGATTTAGGTCTTACCACTTGATTTGCTGAAAACTAGATCTAGAGCTGGATTAGGGTTTGTCAAAGAAACCCTAAAAATTCAAAATGTGAATTTCAAGATTCTGAAAGGATAGAAAGATGCGCCTTGATGATCTAATCAAGCTGGTATACTCAGAATTTGAAAGCTACAAAGTTTCACCCCTCATAAATTCCTTTCAATCTCTCAGATTCACTTGGGAGGACCCTAAACTAGGGTTTGAGTTTCCTGGAGCTTCACCCAACCAAAATGTTCGATCCAAAGCTCTAAAATTTGATTTTTCCAAGGCGCTTCCAGCTATGGTCTCATATTTCAGAAATTCCACTTTTGTGGAAACCCTAATTTTTAGGTCAAAAATTCAAATAATTTAGAATTGAATTCTGTCTCAACAGAAAGATGTGCCCTTCCGAGGAGATTCAATAAAGCCTCCCAAATTTGATGATCTGTAAAGAGAAACCCAAATACTAAGAATCCCTAACTTCTGTAGCTGCACAGTGCCTTCTTCTTAGGTCAGCTCTGATACCATGTTAATTTTTCGATAATTTCATTCCATTATCATTCAGGATCACTAAGAGAATAACATGTATAACATATCAATCATAAACAAAACAATGCAAGCACACAAGATACACAGAGTTTCACGTAGGAAAACCAAGAAGGTGAAAAACCCTGCAACTTCCTCAGACATAAGATAAGCCCCAATACAAGATCACAAAGATTGAACCCAATAAGATGTCTCTAGCAGATGCTCCTCCTCCTCCATAAGTGCACCACTTTCTCTCTTAGCTATGCGAGCTTGAGAAGTGAGTGAATGATCTATATGAGAGACACAACCTCTCTATTTATACATTGACCTGACCTGCCAATAATCCACTGGGGCCGACTTGCTACTCAAGCCTAATAACCTAACCACATGTGCTAACCAGGGCCGACCCCACACTAGTGGTCTAATAACCCATCAATACAAATGATGACACTCGTCAATGCACATGATGACACTTACAAATACAGATGATGACACTTTCAAACAGAGGAATAATACATCTTTGTGGGATATACAATAAAGTACAAATGTAATACATGGAAGAATATCTTCAGAAGTTACAAATACATCAACAATGGATTGGTTGAAGCAGTGATTCCTATATTGGCTCCAGGGTTGGCACAATTACAATATCAACTAAGAACTTGATCTAAGTAGATTCAAGATTTTTTGAATGGAAATCAATGAGCAATGAGGCGTTGTGGTGCATGTTATGCAAGACAGAAGGCCATTTGCAATATATTTACCCCAAGCATCGATTCCTATATTGGCTCTAGGGTTGATGCAATTCCAATATCTACTAATAACTTGATTTAACTAGATTCAAGAGTGTTTGAATGGAAAGCAAAGAGAAAGGAGGTGATGCGGTGCATGTTATACAAGACAGAAGGCCATTTGCAATATATTTACCCCATGTTTCTGAGATATCCCACTGCTATTATGAATTTGTTTGTGGGCTAGGAAGATCAGGGGATATGCAAGATATGTCAAGAGCAAGGAGGCGATGTGGTGCATGCTATGAAAGACAAAAGGGCCATTTTCAATATACTTTCCCCATGTTTTCGAGATATGCCATTGCTATTGTGAATCTGTTTGTGGGCCAGGAAGATGGGGGGATATGAAAGATATGTTGAAATCCAAGTCATTAACCCCACCATTAACTGCTTCTACATAAATACAATAGCATTGCAACATTTGTACATTACGACTTCTGCAATATAAACACTCATCGTACAGAGGATTTCCACGCATTGCTCATGCTCAACAAACACTTCAAGAAGAGCTTATCCACAATAGTCGACCAGGGACACAAATGGAGGGAAGAAATAGGACCAAGATAACATAGCATCGTAATAGTGTTACCCATGTAATCAAGTGGGGCACATCGCACGCAAATATCCACACCAATGTCATTCTCACTACGGCCACTACTGAAAGACTGAGTAATACTGAAGATTGTCCAAAGCTAATGAAGAAATGGGAACATAATCAATTTCAAGCAAAGGACCCCTGGGAGAGATCTAGTGGTTCATGTATATACAAGACTAAAAGTTATCACCTGGGGTAGTGTCAAATATGTTATTTTTAATTTGAAACAATGATAGATGTCATTTGACAAAAGAGGTCCTAGATTCATTCGACATTTCGATCCAAAGTTACATGAGCACTTTGTGGAGGGTTGGGTAAACCGGCTTTAGATCAATTATATTATATTACTCATGGGAACTGTTACCGGATGAACTAGCAAGGCTAGTATCCGATGAACAAATGTAAGTGAAAGTGACCACCGCAACCTTAGCCACTTCTCCAACTTCTTTGGAGAGTCAGAAACTCCAAGGGGAGAGCCCTTCGGTGATATACACAAACACTTAGGAATTATGTCTTCTAGACAACAAAGTCAATGACCAGTGCCTTAAGCAATATATTTATGCAAATGAAGAAAACATACTATATAAGGATGCAAGTTGTAGATAATCAAACACATATCATTAGAGCATTCACAATTAATGGCATTATAGTCATTCATCAAATGATTAGTTAAATATCATGTACCAATGACGAAAGAATGTGATTATTACAAATAAATCATATACCGATGTGATATGACAGTCAAATATTTATGATAACATCAGTTGAAACACCAATGTAAGGTGGCACAAAATTTGATGCTAGTAGTATAACAAATGATCTATAGATAAAGTCCAATATTTAACCACTTTAATAGCAACCAAATGACACTTGTTTCAGATCTATATGAGAAATATGTTAGTAGTAGTATGGCAATATTAGTAGTATCAACTTGCAACAATTGCAATGTAGTCTAAAAGATAAATAGCAATATGAGCAATATCACTTGTATTGGGAACTAGTTGATTTTCTAACTTTCATACATAAAATTGTAAACATATCAGAATTATAGCAACATGTATGTTGGTAATTTACTAACAACAGTATAGCAATTGTGCTAAGATGGATGAAAGTCAATCAAAGTGACAAGGACAAGAACAATGTTATTCACTTACACCAATTTCACCATTTACTGCTAAGCATTGAAATTAGATCGGCACGTTGTATGTAAAATCAATTTTTAGACCTTCTTATTAACATCAAACAGTCTTCAAATGCACTTGCAAAATACCAATAATTAACATCCTTTCTTACTTGTGTGCACAGGCATAAGGTTTCGGAAAAGAGGTTCCCTTATGTTGACTACTTACAATAGTATGCAGCCATATAGCAGCAGTAGCCAAGGTTTGATAAGGGCATATTTAAGCCCTTGTGAAGGCTCCAAATGAAGGACCAAGTCTCTTTAGTCCAAGGTCGAAGGTTAGGACAGGAAAAAGGGGGGTGGTCGAGCCTTCGAAAGGGAGGTCAAGCCTTCTTTGAGGCTGACCAAAGGTGAAAGGAGGAGAAATGGGATAGAATGAAGGGAAGGGAATGGAGATGGAGGAGAAAGGATAGAAGAGAAGGGGAAGAGATGGAGAAGAAAGGAGGGAGCATCGAAGGAGAAAAAAGAGATAAGGAAGAGGTGGAAGGGAGAAAAAAAGAAACGAGCCAGAGTAAAAGGGAGAGAGAAGGTCCTAAAGGAGAGAGGAGGGGAGGGTGATCTCAAAAATGGAGGGATCGAACCCTAGGAAAGGAGTAAGGTGAGGTCACTAGGACAAAAAAGGGAGCTACAACCAAGCTTAGCGGCTAGGATTTTATTTATGAAATTTTATGTATAAAATTAACAAAAATAAGACCTAATGACAAAAACAAAAATCTAAGCTAAGATAATATGTACAAATTTACAAATTAGGGTTTTGTAGGTGTAGAGATAAGCCAAATTAGGGTTTTAATGGTTATTACCCCAAACCCTAGACTTAGAGGAATATGACCAGCCTTCCTCTTAGAGGTAATTTATCCATGTCACTAGATTAGTGTTTCTTGAAACAACCTCAAGGGTTGGTTTCAAGAGCCTAAACTAGGGCAAAGTTGGAGCTCGAAGGATAAACTATGTAAGAACCTCCTCTTGGGAGAGTTTCTACTATGCTAAGGGATAGAAAAGAAGATAAATGGCACTATTCAAAGATAATGCATTTCTAGGGCTACCATTCAAACCTCCAATATGCAAAATCTACCTACCATTCAACAAGCAAACATTCAAAAGAAAAAGACTGGTGCATGAGTTATTCCAACTATTCTAGCATCCACATAGCATTTGTAAGACAAACAATGAATCCAACTTTCATCCAAGAGACAAGAAGGTCTTCCTCCAAGAGGTACAAATCACTCCAAAAAGACCCTTCTAAGGTAAAAAAGTAACATAAAATTTTATCCCATAAGTTGTGTGTAAAAAATGAAGGAGATATATTTATAAGATCTCACACTCACTTTTAAAATAAAACCAGGCCAACATGCCTTTAAAATGTCAATTTAAAATTAAAACATGTCAACTTAAAAGTATAACATAAAATAATATAAAATAATCAAATATGTGGGTAACTTGGGGCATTTTCCCCAGAGTTTAACCAAAAATGACTAAAATGACTAAAACTGAGCAAATCACTCCAAATTGAATGTTGGAGTGGGGAGGAGGGGGACATCATGCCCCATCTAACCCAAATAGTAGTGAAAATCCCTCAATGCCCCTCCATATCATGCAATGTGGCCTGGTACAAATGATGATGTCATCATGCCAAGGAGCCTAAGGAGAGAGGGCATTGTGATGCAAGGGGGCCAGGAGGGTGTGAATGGTGACCTGGAAGAGATACATAAGCCTCAATGCTTAGAGAAAAGTAACTAGAGTGATAAAACAGGTGGGCGGTCATGTGACATAGTGACCTATCCCTAGGAGCCCCGAACACCAACCTCAGGGCTTCAAGCCCTCTCATGAGGCAATCAACAATGCCACTAAGCCATAGTACTCCTAGGAGAAGAACCAAAATGTCTGGCCATAACCTCCACTCATAAAATGCTGGAAAACACCACTCATGATCAGAAAAATGGCCCTCTCTCCCCAGGACACATCTAAAGGTGCATTGGTACTGGTACCACGTAACATGCACCAAGAGGATTACATCAATCTAATGATTGACGGAGGGTTAGGTTGGCATATTTATGAAGTTGAATCCAATGCTACATTTAGTTGGTAACTGAATGGAGATTATGAGTAGTCCACAAAACAATGCATAGTGCTACAAGCATGTAGGTGGATTCGCATCGAGCTGAATGACCCATCAAATTTTGACAGCAAGACACACACTACCAAGCTTGTGGTAGAAGCGATTGAACAAATTGTGTTAGAGCATAAGATTACAACATTGGATTTCACTTTGGTAAAGACACTTGCAAGTTGGTGGGAAACACATAAGAATATGTTACATTCATGGGAGGTGACGATAGAGATGCTTCAAACACTCTTCTTTCCAAACAATAGGGCTCCACCAACATACATCAATTCCATCCCTATTGAACTGTCTCTACAATTGAATGGTGATACTGGCCCACATTAGGGCATGTCGACAATTGTAAGGAACACTAGATAACACAGTGTTCCAATTCAACAATAGGTGCATAAATTTGTGCACACCTTAGAGGCATTACCAAAGAGCTAGTACAGATAGGTAGAAAGGTAAAAGCGGACAAACAATTACTCAGAACTACGGAATAGGTCTTGTGACACTTTCTGACTTTGTGGGGAGGATACATTGTTTGCAGGGGTGATTCAACCCATTTATCATTTCCCACAAATGGACTAGCCACAGAGTCTAACCGTAGGTTTTGTAGAGGTATACTTAACAAAAGCAGACCTCGCAAAGAAGCTCCAATAGTTTCAATTTGAGGAAACCAATGACCATTACATCATCCAGGACATTAACGATACCAACAATGCAATGTATTACCATGAGCCACTATGTATGAAACAAGTTAATATTGGGGCTAAGGATGAGCCAAAATTAGCAGTTACAAGTGATTACTAGGATGAACATACAGTCATAGAGATTGTAGCTTTTTTTTTAGAAGATGTTGATATGTTTCCATAAAGCTACACAGAAATGAAAGACGTGGATGGAGTGTTCGATGAGATGAAAATTGAATTGAGGCCACATGCCTTAGCAATAAAGAAAAGGTCATATAGAATGAACCCACACTATAAGGAGTAGGTGAATAAGGAAATCGATAAAATTTTGGATGTTAGGTTGATCTTTCTAGCAAAGTCTATAAAATTAGTCACAACAGATCTAATGAACAAGTAAATCAATCACAATAGATGAAACTCATAAAAATGGTGTAAAAACTGTGCAAAACATGCATCAGTACTCAATATTTCAATAAGGGTGAATGATTACAATAAAATACAGTAACAATGACTGAGCAATTCGAATTCACTGAATGGAGTAGCTTGACTCCAACTAGGAGTCCTCATCATCAATCAATTGTGGTCATCAATACACAAGAACCAGTCATCCAGGTGTCAATCTGAGTCTAACTAAGTGTAACATGTGTAACTGAAGTGTGTAGCACTAATATAGGGAAGTGGGATCAGTGGAGGGCGCATGGGAGGCTAACTGAAGTCAGAACAAGTCATCTAGTCAATCTAGAGGTCCAATGGAGTGAAACAATCAGTCGGGAGTGAAACTAGCCTCAAATCAGGGAGAATCAGAGCTACCTGAGTGTAACTAAAGTGGAACTATAGTGGTAGGTGAAGAAGTGTGCCCTTCTCTGGCAGTAGGTGAGAAGTGGGTGCCTTCTTGACTAGGAGGGCTAATGAATTGATGTAAGAAGCTCCCGGGTGCTAGAATAAGGTGGCTAAGGTGGCTAAGGTGTTGGAGGCATCAACCTGGTGACTGGGATGCATGCAAAGTGCATGGAAACCCTAGAATTTGCATGCAAACCCTTATTGCATGCCAGATCCTGAAAAAGATGATATGGATATCCGAACACCCCCCCTCAAGATAGACTATGATGTGCAAAAAAGAATGTGGGGCCCTAGTAACTAAGACCAAAGGTCACCCCAATACAATAATCCAGAAAAAAATGCTGAAAATAAACTAAGTGAGGAAAGAGGGAAAACCCAGTGGCAAGAAAGCCACCCCTCAAGCTAAAGCATAATAATGGATCAATCTGTCTCCACCATGGTGGAACTCACCCCCAACAGTGAATGAAGGTAAGAGAACTTCTTCTGAGTGAAGCTCTTGTTGAATATGTCTGCAATTTGATCATCAGTAGGGCAATATTGTAGAATGATGGTGCAATCATGCACCAACTGTCGAATGTAATGCATATGAATCTCAATGTGTTTGGTCCTCTACCGCTGAATTGGATCTGTGGAGATCTTGATAGCACTTTGATTTTCACAAAATAGGACAGTCGAAGTAGTGCCACCAAAACCAAACTCGGAAAGAATACCCTGCAACCAAACTGCCTAAATGCAGGCATTGACTGCCCCTTGATACTCTGCCTCTACTGAAGAAAGTGCAATGGCTGTCTGCTTTTTGATGGACCAGCAAATAGCACCATGACCAATCATTAAAACATAATTGGAAGTGGACTTCCGATCAATGCTATCACTTGCCCAATCTGAATCAGTAAAACCAATGAAATCAAGCTCAAAATCTGCAGCATAATGCATGCCAAAATGTTTCATACCTTGCACATACTGCAAGATCCGCTTGGCTTCCTGCCAATGAATATCATGGGGCTGCTGCATATATATTGACACGGCACTCACAACATATGAAATATCAGGCCTTGAGTGTGTCAAATAAAGTAGTGAACCAATCAACTGTCGATACATACTGCAATCTGCAAGCAGTGTAGAATCTCCCTCTTCAAGACTGATTCCTGAGAGGAATGGGAATGGGGCTGCCTTACATTCAACCATATTAAACTTCAATAACAGGTCGGAAGCATATTTTTGTTGAGATATAATGATTCCATCAAAATTTTGAGCTATCTCCAAGCCCAAAAAGTGACTCAGCAAGCCCAAATCGCTCATGTCAAAAGCTAGATTTAGGGCAGTTTTTAGCTTGTTTATTGAAGTAAGAGTGCTACTAGTAATGAGAAGATCATCAAAATAAAGTAAAATAACCAACAAATTACCTTTAACTCACTGAAGATACACATTCAGATCAGATTTGCATCTTTGTAAATTCTGAGAAAGAAGGAAGGAGTCCATCTTTGCGTACCAAGCTCTTGGGGCCTGTTTTAACCCATACAAAGATTTCTTCAAGCTGCAAACTAATGATGGATCTGATGTGTAGCCCTCTGGCTTCTGCATATATACCTCTTCAGCAAGGTCTCCATGTAGAAATGCACTCTTCACATCCATGTGGTGCACTTCCAGTGCTTGGATGCGGAAATAGCCAAAACAAGGTGGATGGAATCCATCTTTGCAACCGGTGCAAAGGTATCAGTGTAGTCCACTACTTGGACTTGGTAGAAACCTTTTGCCACCAACCTTGCTTTGTATTTTCTGATAGATCCATCAGAAGCGACTTTCGTGTGGTAGACCCATTTACACTTCACTAATTTTCTTCCAGGTGGAAGAGAAACCAGCTCCCATGTATTGTTCTTTTGAAGAGAACTGTACTCTTCATCCATGGCACTTTTCCATCTCGGATCTCGGTGGGAAGAATAGTATGATGTGGGATCTGAACTAGTGATCAAATAACAAATCTCAAGAAGTAATGGGTCATAAATAGAAAGAGCCATACCTGCTCTTTGAAAGTCTGCTCTTGTTCGTCTCGGATCAGCAGGATTTCCAAGGTTTGAACCAGCAGATTGAAGAGTGTTTTGGGCCCACTTTGGTAACTAAGGAGGATCATAATGGTCAGATTCTGAACCTGATATGTCATGATCATCATGTGTTGCTAAAATATCAGAAATATCAGAACTCATACCTTCATTATCGCTGCATGGATCTTCTTCTGGTGAAGGCAGTCAAACGACAGTTTCTTCCTCGACTAGTTGCAATTCTTGAAGCAGTTCTTCAAATTGCACACTGCGCTCTATGGATATCTTTTTAGATATGATATCCATGAGTTTATATGTTTTTTATTCTTCCCCATATCCTATCAATATGCACTCAATACTTTTTGGATCCAAAGATCGTCTCTTCTTGGAAGGAGTTCTAGCCCATGCAATAGAGCCAAAAACTCTCAAATTTGACACATCCGGTTTGTGACCAAACAATGCTTCAAAAGGAGTCATACCTTTCACGGATGAATGTGGAACATGGTTTTTGTATGTATGCAGCAACATTGATTGCTTCAACCTAAATATTTTCAGCCAAACCTTTTGATTCAATCATGCATGTAGCCATCTCTTTCAGTGACCGATTTTTCCTTTCCGCTACACCGTTCTGCTGGGGTGTGTAGGGAACTGTATGTTGGATCTGAATTCTGCTTTGGGAACAAAGTTGCAGTAACTCAGCCTTAATATATTTTCCACCATTATCAGATCTAATAGCTTTGATCTTGCTCTCAGTGGCAGTCTCAAAAGAAGCCTTAAAATTCTTGAATTTTCCAAGCACTTTTGACTCGATTTTGAGAAACAATACCCATGTAAAGCGGGAAAAATCATCAATAAATGTCAAAACATACCTTGAACCATTTAATGATGTATGGGGAAACGGACCACTGATATCAGAATGTATCAACCCCAAAACTATAGAAGCTCTGCTAGCTTTGCCATGGTCGAATCTGTGCTCGGGGTGCTTCCCAATAATGCAACCAGTGCATATTCCCTTCGAGGAATGGAGTTGTGGAAGACCATCTACCATGGAATTGTTTGATAACAGCAGCAAATACTTATAATTAAGATGTCCAAATATTTCACGCCAAATCCTACTAACCTCATTACCATGTGTGCAAAGAACAGTGGGATTTGCAAGCGGAATAAAGTGTGAAAACTCATAGCATTTTGCAGTGTGGTTCGCCTTTCTGACTGCAACAAGTCTTCCACTTTTGATATCAGAAATTTCAACTGTATTAGGGCTGAATGTAACTTGCTTCAGTTCACTAGTGTGTGTCATTTGATACACAGAAAGAAGATTTGAAGCCAAGGAAGGAACATAGAGAACATTCTGAAAGCTTCCATGATCTACATGAATCGTACCTTTGCCCTTTGAAGAATTTTTTGAGTCATCTCCCAAATGGATGGGGATGGATCTATTTGGATCAAATGAAGAAAAAGAATCAATGCTTGCATCCATATGATTCAATGCACCCGAATCTATCAAGAGAGTAGTGGGCTTCAAAACAGTTGCCATGAGTGCTTGTCCTCTTTCATGATCATCATTCCTATCCTTCTTCCTTGCACCATTAGGAAGAGTTATGTTGTTCTTTTCCAAAAGGAGGGCCATTTGATCTATAGTCTTCTTCATACATGAACTTTCAGGATGAAAGCCATGGTTGCAATAAGTACATTTAGATTTTTGGTTACCTTCTTTTCCCTTTTGCTTGAACTTCGAACTGGATGGTGCATCCATCTGTTTGCCTTTCTCTCTTTGCTTGTGAGGTTCAAATTTGGGCTTCTCCTTCTTTTGCTTTCCTTTATCATTCAAGATCTTGGGTCCTTGAACATATAGGGCTGAATCTTTGGAGCTTATGGACCCCATTTGAATAAACTTATCATGCTCTTTTCTGACGGACTCAATGAAGGAATTCAAGGTAGGCATCTTCCAATTCGGGGTAGTTAGCCGACCGGAATTGAAAGTAGAGACAATCATCGAATAATATTTACCAATCTTGCTGAGAATGGAGAGGATCAATTGCTTATCCTCTTTGATAACTCCACTGTTCTTCAACTGCATTTTCAAGTTCTTGAATTTTTTGAAGCATTCATTTATGGTCTCGAAATTCTCAGGACTAAGGGTAATCAATTCATTCTCTAATTGAAAAGCCCTAAGCTCGTCCTGCTTTCCAAATAGTGTTTCAAGTTGCTCCCATATAGCTTTTGGAGTCTTCAATCCACTGAGATGGAAGTGAAGATCTTTGGAGATGGAGAGACAAAGAAGACCATAAGCTTCATCAAGCTTGTTGTAGTGTTTGGTTCTATCTGACAAGGTGTTTGGCTCCAATTCAAGACCAAGAGTGACTCGGTAGTAACCTTTTGAACGTAATATGATCTCCATATCATCTTTCCAATCAAAATAATTGAATGGGGTGAGGATAGGCTTTGAAGAAGAGTATTCCATTGTTAGGAGCAAGTGCACACTGATGTAGAAATGCTTGCAAGAGCAAAGTAGCGAATGCAATTGATGGAGACAATAACCTGCAAATCACAATAAAACCAAGAACAATGAGGTCGAACAATCCACCCTTTTAGAGTTGCATCACACTTGGGATTGGATATCAAGCAATGTTGAATGGGTCCAATGTATCAGTTCCAGGATTTATGTGGAAACTCAAGCTTCTGGAGTGGTATTGGAAGTATTTTCAAGCTTTGCATGCACAGGAGTGAATGCCCTTGAGATCTTTCATGCCAAAACTTTGTAATTTTTGAGCAAATTCACTCAAATCTTCTTGTAGAAACACCTGTAGAAAAGAGATCTTGTCCTTGCAATGGCTCTGATACCATGTAAAATTAGTCATAGCAGATCTAATGAACAAGTAAATCAATCACAATAGATGAAACTCAAAAAAATGGTGTAAAAACTGTGCAAAACATGCATCAGTATTCAATATCCCAGTAAGGGTGAATGATTACAATAAAATATAGTAACAATGACTAAGCAATTCGAATTTCCTAAGGAGGTCATTCGAATCATTGAATGGAGTAGCTTGACTCCAACTAGGAGTCCTCATCATCAATCAGTGGTGGTCATCAATGCACAAGAACCAGTCATCCAGGTGTCAATCTGAGTCTAACTGAGTGTAACATGTGTAACTGAAGTGTGTAGCACTGATATAGGGAAGTGGTCTTAGTGGAGGGCGCATGGGAGGCTAACTGAAGTTAGAACAAGTCATCTAGTCAATATGGAGGTCCAACGGAGTGAAACAGTCAGTCGGGAGTGAAACTAGCCTCAAATCAGGGAGAATCGGAGCTAACTAAGTGTAACTAAAGTGGAACTGCAGTGGTAGGTGAAGAAGTGCACCCTTCTCTGGCAGTAGGTGAGAAGTGGGTGCCTTGCTGACTAGGAAGGCTAATGAACTAATGTAAGAAGCTCTCGGGTGCTAGAATAAGGTGGCTAAGGTGCTGGAGGCATCAACCTGGTGATTGGGATGCATGCAAAGTGCATGCAAACCCTAGAATTTGCATGCAAACCCTAATTGCATGCAAGATCCTGAAAAAGATGATGTGGATATCCGAACAAAGTCGTCAAAACGGAGCAGTCTAATTGTGATACAGACAAGAAAAGAAGTGAAACTTGTGTCTATGTTGATTGTCGTAGACTTAATGAGGCATGTATATGACCCATTTCTGACCCCGTGAAGTTTTGGAGGTGGTAGGGAATGAGCCATGGCCTTTCACATATAAATTTTTGAAATATCATTGGCTCCAAATGGATAAGGAAGATAAGAAAAAAGAGCACAGCTTCCCCTTGATGGCATCATCCCATATGCTTATCAACTTTTCATTCCCAATGATCCATGTAAGTTTGGATTGGATTAAGGATGCCACTTCTTTTCATAATTTCCATATCTATGATCCTCTTTTCGCCTCCAATAGGAGATCCAAGCATTTTTCTTGCTACAATTAAAATACATCTTAAGCAAGACTTGTTTCCACCAATTGAACTTAATAGTTATTAAACACCATAAAACCTTTTCCCTCATTGCCATGTTCATTAGAGTTGGATATTTTATTCCTGGACCTCTCACCACGAACCTCGCTTTGTACTTCTCTATGCTTCCATCAATCGCATGCTAGATCTTGAAGAGGCATCTAGAAGTCACCACTAACTTCCCCTCCAATCTAGGCACAATGTCCCAAAATTCATTCTTCATGGAAATGTACTCCTCCACCATGGCATACCTCCAAGCATGCTGGAAGGATACCTCCTGAAAACTAGAAGGCTCAAAATATATCATGTTTCTCATCAATGCCATATAGTTCAGAAACTTCTTCAAAGGTTTTCTCTCCCTGAATGTTCCCCTAGGAGCCTCAACTTGATCATGAGCATCCCTCAATGTCTGAGTGAACCATGGGGGTCTCTTGACATAAGTGGCAGGAGCTAGTTGCTCCTCCTCTGCATTTGAAGGATTATACCCCGAACTGGAAGTCATTGGTGAACCTGGATCAACCTTTTGAGCTCACTAATAATGGCTCATGAGACTTCCTGGATGCAAAGTGTTCCTCGAACTTTACATCCATGCTTACAATTGTCTTCCTCTCTCTTGGAATATAGATATTGTAAGCCATTTCAGGCCCCATGAAAATTTGGAGGTGGAAGGGAATGAGGCATGCCCTTTCACATATGGATTTTTGAAATATCATCGACTGCACAAACTCCAAATCAAAAAAATAAAACCCTTACTGTTGATATTTATCCTGTTACAACTGATCTACCCACTGTAAACCCTTGAGAGTCCCAATCAAAAGAGATGCTCTAATACCATGAACTTCCTTACATAGCAGCATTCACACACATAGCAAGAAAATGAACAACATAAACATTAAATCATTTAACACATGCATGTACTCCTTCAAATCATCCTTTCATTAAATACTTCAAAGCTTATAAGGGAACCTCCACTACCGTGGTAAATTACTGCAGTACAATACACCCAAACAAAGAAAAAATTCAACAGACTTACAAGACAAATCTGCCCACCAAAGCTGAAGAAAAATCCCCACAGAAATCGAGAAAAAATGTTGCAGCCCTACTGTCCGGTATCCACCTGTCTATCCGGATACATAGACATGCTCTATACTATGGTATAGACCTATTCATATCAAAAGGAGAGAATTCATAGATTGTAAAAAAGGGTTTTGAACCCTAGGAAAATGCTTAAGAACCCTAGAAAGAATTGCATGGCCAAAAGAAGGGTCTTGTTGTTTAAAATTTACCTGAGACTAGAGTAGAGATTGAACAAATCCAATCCATTCATAAAAACTACAAATGTGCAAAGTAGCACATCAATAGCAAAATGAGCATCATTGCTAGGATTAGCACAAGATTATATCAAAATCAAATCACAACCAAAACACCATTTCCATATTTTGAAATATCAAAGTACATACCAATGAATTCATTACACCATCTTTCTTGTGGTGTTAGAAACAAGGACTCTTTACATTAAAACTATATACTAGATAAAGTAGTTCATTGCAATCAGTATCAGGCCCACCTAAAAATAGTTGTAAAGGTGCCTTGAATTTAGCAAGAATGATGGTGAACATAGTTATGAGATAACTTCACTGTTGGCTCCAGTTCTAACAATATTTCAACAAAATAGATAAATTCATAAATATTGTAGAAATTAATGAGAAACATAACATGGTACTAGTTGAAGAGAATGGCATACCTATATCATCCAAATATGGTCTCATATATCCAATACTATTTCTAGGTTAGGGTGTTAAATATATTGCACAAACTAGATTTCTTTGAGAACAGTTTGAGCTTTCATATCAAGAGCATCAATTCAGACTTTGAACTCCTTATATTCTCTCTAGAAATGATAGCAGACTGCCAGACACATAGTTAGTATAATTACCAAAATGTCAAAGAATCAACATACAAGTAATTACATAAAGGAATAGGAAATATATTCTCTCTCATCTACTTTACTTTCTTGATATATGAATTCTTTTGCAATAAGGATTGCCTAGAGAACTTTTAACTAGTCCCCGAATTTCTAGGAAGTGGACCAGCCCACTATCAATGCACTTGGTTCTCTGATTCATAATGAAAAGGAATACACATTTTCCCTGAACAAGACTACAAAAGGATTGCATGGAAAGGATTGTTATTTGTGTACTAAATGGTTGATGCTTTACAGATGATCATTAATTTACTACAAAGTTCTATGTTTTAATTTTTTTGCATCTAATTCACGATTTTGCATGCTTCTTTGAATATATATGCATCAATATATATAAAATTGTATATTATATAAAAAACAATATTAATGCTCTGCCTTCAATGTCTGTTGGAAGTTGATGCTTCATACAAGTAGCAATGTACCTGTAGAGGTGCCCCAGGGAGAGGGGTTCAATTTTCTTGCCCAAAGGGGTGTTTAGCCAGCTTTTTCTGAGTAGGGGTTATGGCCAAACCCTACAGTTTCTCCCTTGGAAGTACTATGGCTTAGTGACATTGCTGACTACCTCATGAAAGTGCTTGAAGCCCCAAGGTTGGTGTTTGGGGCTTCCATGGGTGGATCACTGGGTCACATGACCCCAACCCTGATATGGCATTCCAGTGATAGATATTTCAGCACTGTCACCTCCAAGACCCTCCTGTACCTCCATTTCACCAGCGCCCTCTCTCTGGGCCATCCTTCAGATGATGATGACATTTTTTATGCCTAACTATGATGCTTGATGGGGGGGGGTGCATTGAGGGATTTTCACTTTTTTTGGGGTTAGTTGGGGCATGATGACCACCCCCCCCTCCATAGTTTGGCCTTCAGAATAGACCAATATGCTTATTTTTAGCCATTTTAGTCATATGTGGATAAAGACTGGGGAAAATACCCCAAATTACCCACAATTCTGATTATTTTATATTATTATTGTTTTTATTTTAAGTTGACATTTATAATTTCAAATTGACATTTTAAAAAAGCACGTCAGCCTGGATTTTATTTATTTTTGTAAAAGTGACTGAAAATGTATAAATAACTTTTCCTCACTTCATTTTTACACATCATCTTATGCAATAAAACTTAATTTTCTGATTTTCACCCTTCTTGAGCTCATGGAGTGATGCGCAACTCTTGAGGATGGATATGCTTGCTAATTTGGGGATAAATATTTGAAGTCTTTGCTCTTGTTTCTTTGCTAAGGTAATGCTAAGAGTTGTTTGATTAACACATGCACAATGAGGTATCCAAGTCTCTTTTATTCATATTTCTTTGTTAAATGTTGGATGTGTGTTTGTCTAAGGTTGAATGGTAGCCATTGGTGTTGCATTTTTCCCTAGCATAAGTCATTTTTAGCCTTTAGTTACCCTAACATTGTGAACTTGAGTTTTAGGTCTCCAAAGTTTGTCATAGCTAGGGCATCATCAACCAACTCTTGTAGTTGTTGAGGAAGCCCTAGTCTTCCAAACTTGGCAAGTGCCATCTTAAGGGGAGGCTATCCTCCGTGATGCCTAGGGTTAGGATGAATTTCTCTTTCAAACCCTAGGTTGCTTTTCTATACCTTTTTCCTAACTTTCCGAGTTTACATTTGTAAATATTATGTTACATTAGTCTTAATTATTTTAATTTTGAGTTAGTTTTTATTAATTTTAAAGTATTAAAAAACCCTAATTATGCACCTAACCCTAGCTGCAAACCTCCTTGGCCCTAGCGACCACTTCCTCCCTCCTCTCTTTCCTTCGCTCTCCATCTTCCTTAGCTCGCTCCCTCTCTCCCTTGTTTCCTAAACCCTTGGTATCCCCTTATTTTCCTTTTGCACCACCTTTTTTCCCTAGGCCGCAACCCTTCCTTCCTTCTCCCTCATGGCCATCCCTTATCACCTTTGGGTCTGCTCCTTCCCTTTCTCCATGACCTTGCAGATCTATCCCCGTCTCCTCTACTTCTCATACCCATGGCTCCCTTTCTCATCTTTCCCTTCATATTCCCTTACCACCCCTCTTTCTCCATATACCTCCTCCCTCCACTTCCTTCCCTTCATTTTCCACTCTCCTTCCTCTTCCTTTCCCTCCACGCCTATGCTCTTCCAAAACCCTTCCAATTTGCACGTAAAAAAAACTAGTAAACAAGTCATTTAAAAAGGTGTATTTCTACAGGAAAATAGGCCTGATTTTGTTCCTTACACAAGGTCTGAAATCAACCTTGACAAAGACCTGGAAGTACTTATTACAGTCTGTTTTATTCATAATAATTTTCTATTTAAAGTCTGGGTTATGCTCTATTAAATCAATGTTACAAACTTATGCTAAGACATATTTTCAAACTCTACAGTGGATGATATATTTTTGAACTTGTTGCTAATGTTTTTCTGAGTTTTGGTGTTGAGTGTCTTCATCATAAGCTTACATTCCAGCCTAGTAATTGCCATAAATTTGATATTCTGACGTTTCCAGTAAACTTGATATAACATAGAGTAAACTTGTGGATAATTTAAATTGCAACAATTGTCGTGCTACTACACTGTACATGCTGATTTGAAAATTTTCATACTTGATGTTCGTGATCATTGGACACTTTTACTTGCTTGGCAAATCAATGGTGCTTAATTTTTCATTGGTCCTTAACAACTTGTGAATTTGTTTAACCTATTAATGATACATACTGACTTACCAGTGTGGAGGAATGATCTTTTAATTAATGGTATAAGCGGATTGGTCTTGGCACTTGAATTAATGCACAATTGATTACTTCTTTCACCTACTAAAATTGGATTCAATTAAGTAGGTGTTCTTCATTCTCATGATTGACTCCATTTAGGAACTGGTTTAACTATATTCGCATAGAGAATATAGTCTTTTTGGTTCTATCAGTGTTCTACAGGGTCCCAAAGGGTACTTATCCTTGGAGGTTCCGATGCTCCAAAGAAGTTAGAATCGTGATCAAGGTGATATTGGGTCACACTTCTTATATTTGCTTACTAGGCACTAGCCCTACTAGTTTTCCCGGTAACAACTCCCACTTCACTCTTGCTCCCAATAGCTAAGGACTATCTTCATATGTTGAAGTAGAGGGTATGTTAGGGTTTAGACAAATCTTGTGTGTTTATTGGCTAAGCTTGGCAACCATATCTTGCTCACAGACTGTGAATAAGCTTGGCCACCACACAGTTCTTAGAGATTGTTGGTCCTAACTCCTAAGTACGAATCACTGCATTAATATTAACTACTATCAAAATCACTACTTTCAAATTACATATTTGATATTAGTTTTTAGATTTTTGGATGTTGCAATGAGTTTCTGTAAGTTATCATATTGAATTTCAAGTTAGGCTCATAACAATGGCATTAAAAATTACATATTAGTTTTTAGATTTTTAGATGTTGCTATGAGTTTCTGCAATGTATCATGTCAAATTTCTAGTTAGATTCATAACAATGAGTTTCTGTAAGTTATCATACCGAATTTCGAGTTAGGCTCATAACAATGGCATTAAAATTTACATATTAGTTTTCACATTACATATTAGTTTTTATATTTTCAGATGTTGCAATGAGTTTTGCAATGTATCATGTCAAATTTCTAGTTAGACTCCTAACAATGAGTTTCTGTAAGTATCATACTGAATTTCGAGTTAGGCTCATAACAATGGAATTAAAACCACTTTCTTGGGCTTGTTTGAGCCACACCAATGATGATAGATTTTCCTAGATGCAAATAAGTGGTAAAAGAAGAGGTATTGTGCTTATTATACCTCACTAATAAATCTATCGACTTATCGGAATCTTAAAATAAAGAGATCAAAAGAGATCCTTCCTAGAACTTTAAGATTTTGCAAACTAGGCAAAGAGCAAGGATGACAAGGGTCCATTGAAAGGAAGAGATGATGAGGATCCTTACCTTAATGATATTTATTCCTATTGAATTTTTTAGCTCAGAGGGAAACTTCAGCACAAGTTTAATGTCAAATGTGCAGGAGGTCGTTCCAGTCAAATCTATTTTATAATTCAGTTTAGTAATAAAGTGAAAGTCTTTTATTTAGTTGTTGAGTTTAATAAAGTGTATTTTTAATACATTAGTGATTTAAACTAATATAAACCATACATCTTATTGAGAGATTAGGGGTTTGGTAGATTAGATTTTCAGCTCATGTATAAAGGCATGTCAAGATAGAGGGTTAAGAAACATTCATTATTCACTCAAAGACAAATTTTCAGGAGGAAATTCAATTCATTTGCGGAGCAAATTTAGTCTCGAAGAGAATCTATTTCAACAACCAAGTTGAGATCAGAAATCACATCCATATAGTCATACAAATCTATACAGACAGACCCGTGTAGCCATATGGACAGGTCATACATCAAGCAAAAACCTGCAGTCGGTTTTCTTGATTTTGGGTAGGCAAATTCTCCTCAATAAGTGTGCATATTTGTTTTGTTTGGGTGTACTGTGGAGCTATTATTTTTATAATCTGTGGAAGTTTCCTTGTAAGTTTTGAATTATTAAAGAAAACATGAATTGAAGACTAAATTATCTTTCTATTGTGTTTTTGCTTCCTTTATTCATAACGTAGCTATAGATGTTACTATTGTTATGTGAAGAATTTAATTTATGCAATTAAATAATAGTACGTTTAGTTGATAACATAAGGACATCAATCACCTACGGTTAAGAAAATTTTAAATAGTATCAAAGTTTACCTGTTTAGTTAAGATAATAAGAAGATCTTAAGAGTTTAAATCATTACATCAATTGTTGAAAACAACTACAGACCCAACTGTAGGGAACCAGGACCAACAATTAGAGTATTTCAGAGGTAATACGTATCACTTTGGGGAGTTTGTGTGTAAATCAGAGATGGCATTAGCTAGCCTTCGGTTCGAGGACATATTGGAAGTGCCTCAAATTTCCTATCATAGAATTCAAGGTAACTCTTCTACATAAGAGAATAATCTATGGGATATCGTTAAGGATGTAGTAACTACATTGACAAATACACAAGCTTTGGCAATTCACAAGAATAAAGAAGTGAAATCCAAGCGGATGATCATAGATGCTATAAAGGATCACATGATCCCTCATATATGCAAGAAGAAGACAAGGAAGGATATTTTTTATGCCTTATTTAACCTTTTCCGGAGTGAAAATATAAACAAGAAGATGATTGCATAACAGACTCAAATATGTAGGGATGACCAGATCAGACATTGTCACCAGTTCCCTAAAAGGTCACATAATTCATGATCAACCTACAGTAGTTGGGGAGAAGATTGAAAATAAGGATCTAGTGAACTAAGAATTGAATGGGTTTCCATCTTAATGGTTAATGTTTGTCTAGAGTGTTTGTGCTCAGGAGAATCTTCGCTCATGGTAAATATTGTGGGATGATTGCATCCAAGAGTAGAGTCGAATTGAGTTAAAGGCCAACAAGCAGGGAGGAGACAGTGACCATGCTCTATTTGGTTAAACAAAGAAGGACAAAAATAGACTTGAATTGAGTTAAAGGCCAACAAGAAGGGAGGAGACAATGATCATTCCCTATTTGGTTAAATAGGGAGGGGCAGAGGTAAAGGACCCAACAAGGGCAAGGTAAAGACTAAGAAGTCAACCTCATAGTGAGAGAAGGACTTGAGTAAAATCAAGTATTTCATGTCATAAGCACAACCATTATGCATCATAGTGGCCAGAGAAGAAGAAGGGTAAAGTGAAGTAGCACTAGCAACAGGTAACAGCGTCAGCTGAATCTCAAATGAACGAGTTTGTCTCCAAATTTGAGAAGGATTTCTTGAAGGTACCTTGACTTTCTTCCAAGTTTCCAACATGGTTCTGACGAATGCTTGGTATGTGGACAATGGAGCATCTAGGAATATGACATCATTATGGAAGCTATTTTCAACTCTAAATGAGCATGTCTCAAGAGTTCAATTTGAGCTTGGTGATAATGCAAAGTATCGAGTAACAAGAGTTGGTACTAATTTCCAACTCCAGTCAAATAGCTCTTTATAATTTGATGATGTGTAGTTTGTTTCAAGTCTCATGAAGATTTTGTTTTCGGTTCCAATCATGGAAGATAAGGGCATTGCAATAGAGTTCAAGAACTAACAAGTCCTTAAAAGACCGAAGGAATATCGCCAAATATCAGATCAAGTGATTGGGGTTAGGGAAGGAAATTTATAATTTTATACATGTTACAAGGTGAGATTGTTCAATACCTAGTGCATAGCATAGATAACTTCTGTGAGCTATGTCAGAAGAGGATGGGCACTTGTATCACAATGCGCTACTTATTTTGAGGGAGACAGTCACGGGTCTTCCAAAGTTCAACATTGAGCAGTATGTTGTATGCAGAGGGTGCCCATTTTACAAGCATGCCAAGGCTACTTTCCCAAGCAGCAAGCACGAGTCTAAAGGGATTCTAGACCTAGTGCATTCAAATGTGTGTGGATCAATGTCAATAGCATCAATCATAGGAATCATGTACTATGTTTCCTTATTGATGATCTCTCTCGCAAAAATTGAATCTACTTTATAAAGACCGAGGATGGGGTCCTTAGCAAGTTTCATGGGTTCATCTCTAGTGGAGAAAGAAACAATGAAGAATATCAAAGTTTTCAGATCAAACAATGGGGATGAGTTTACCTCCAATGATTTCAAGGATGCAGGAATCAAGAGGGAGTTCATTGTTCTATCCCATAGCAGAATGAGGTTGCAGAGTAGAAGAATCGATCAATCATAGGGGTTGCTAAGGCCATGATACATGACCAAGGTTTTTGAATGTTTCTCTAGACATTAGCATGCAAAACAATAGTCTACATTCAGAACGGGTGTCCTCATGGGATTTTGGAGGACAGGACACCAGAGGAAGCAATGATTGGTGTGAAGGAAAAGCTGATCCATTTCTGCATCTTTGGTTTTCTAGTTTATATCCATATACTAGTTGAGAAGAGGACTAAGTTAGATCCCTCCAACAGGAAGGGTTTGTTTTTTAGTTATAATGAGACTTTAAAGGCCTACAAGGTCTATATTCTAAGGGAGAGAAAGATAATTGTAAGCGAGGATGTAAAGTCATAGAAAGACTTTTCATCCATAAAGTCTCATGAGCCTATTCCAGTGACAAAGGATGAGAAGCAAGGAACTACGATGGCTAAGCCATTGTCACTGACAACTTCTCGTTTAAGGTATAGCAACCTTGAGGCACATAGGAGGAGCCACCAACTCCTACTAGGTTTTTCAAGAGACCTCAATGGTTCACTCAGACATCAAAGGATGCTTGGGAGCATGTTGAGATTCCTAGGAGCACACTTAGGGAGAGCAAACTTATGAAGAAGTTCCAAAATACATGGAATTGATGAGCAACACCATAGATTCCAAGCCTTCCAATTTCAAGAAGCAAAATACCAACAAGTTTGGAGGGATGCCATGGTTGAGCAATACATCTCCATCATGATGAATGATGTATGGGGCATTGTGCCTAGAGTAGAGGGAAAAATCAATGGTAACTTCCAAGTGGCTCTACAAGATCAAGCATGTGGTAGATGGCAGCATAGAGAAGTGAAAAGCGAGGTTTGTGACGGAGTGGACTACAAGGAAACCAATGTTTTAAAACTAGGATTCAGACTTGGAATCAATTGAGGTTCAACTTAGACTTGACCATAACTCAGACTAGTTTGAACTTAATGACTTAGTTTACTAAATAATACATAAAATATTAAAATTTTAATGGAAAAATACTATTTAAAACTTCCAAATCATTATAGACAAAATATGCAAAGTCTACTCACATATATGGTAATATACCATGTAATGGTGAATATATCAAAATGTCATCAAGTCTAATACATATGTGAAACAAAATACATCATCAACAAAGCTTTAAATGGCCTCTAGAATCCAAATGCAATATGCTGCAAGGTACTAGCCTACTACATATCACTGATCAAAATGATCAATCATCAAATTTATCACCACTATTAGAAATGGGATCTTTGACATGACCTATAAGGCAATCCTCTAGCATGTCTATTTTAGCAGGTCTATATTTTGCAGGTGGTATGTAGCCAAAGAGTAGGGTGACTTTTGGTGTCTTTTGATGGTTTAGTGGATTTGTGTTCGGTTCAATGCAGTTTGGTTAACTGGAATTCTAAAAACTACTTAGTTGAATTTTGGAAGGGATGTGAACTTCTATTTTCATCATATGAGGTTGGAATCCCTCTACAACATATTGAAACAATTTATGATAATATGAATAATTTAAGTAAAAGGGTAGAAAGGAAATATAATGAAAATGAAAACTTTTACTTTAACAATTTGATATTATCATACCAAGTTAGCTTGTTTCAACATAAAGCAAGTTGTTTTCAACCCCAAATAGTGCTACTGTAGGAATCTTAAAAAGCAAGTTCACTCAACAATGAAGCAAGTTTAGATTCTTAGTGTTTATGTTTTTAGGTCAATTTTTTTTTAAATGAATTTAAGTGTCACATGTGTGCACTTTCCAATCCCACATTGACTCAGTTGAGTTTACCGATTTGGTACCAAACCGGCTGAATCAAACATTGACTGGGCCAATTAGGCAACAAACCGATCATTCAAATTGGTTTAAGGGCTAAGTAAATATGATCAACGATCATCTTGGACGAGTCCAAGTCTGAGTTGATCAAGTATGAAAACATTGGAGGAGAATTTAAATAATTTTGTTCCAGTCATCATGTACACTTCCATTAGAGCAGTGATGTATTTAAGATCCGTTATGGGATGGAGTATACATCAGATAGGTGTAAAGATGGCTTTCCTCAATGGAATAATTGAGGTAGAAGTGTACATCAAGCAGCTTCAAGGACTTGATATCAGTGTGAAGGAGTCCCATGTTTCCAAGCTGAAAACTGCCTTTTATGGACTAAAGTAGGCATCAAGAACATGGTATTCCATGATCAATAGAGACCTATTGAGTATGGGCTTCACCAAAAGTGAAGCAGATATAAACTTATATTTCATATTTGTTGAGGTTGATCTACTTATTTTTGTGGCATATTTAGATGATGGAGGGTGCAAGAAAAATATGGCAGCTAATTTCGAGATGAAGGACATTGGCATCACACATTACTTCTTGGGGATGGAGGTTTGGCAGAGACAAGGGGATATTTTCCTTGGACAAGATAAGTATGCAGAAGAGATCCTAAATATATTTCAAATGGAGGAATGCAAGCCCATGGCCACACCTATGATTACTAATTTGAAGAAGATAGCAAATTCAAATTAAGAATTGGTAGATCCCCTGTTG
Source organism: Larix kaempferi (assembly GCA_027924585.1). Taxonomy (NCBI): domain Eukaryota; kingdom Viridiplantae; phylum Streptophyta; class Pinopsida; order Pinales; family Pinaceae; genus Larix; species Larix kaempferi. Next base: position 418,551 of record BSBM01000823.1, read on the forward strand.
TACAGGTGGTTGATAGGTGCCTTCATGTATTTTGTCAACAATATGAAAGATATATGTTTTGCAGTGAAAACCTTGAGTCATGTGATGGTGAAGTCGAGGCAGGATCAATGGGTTTCCACGTGTGATTTTGATCACTCTCAAGGGGGTGACATATTCATGATAAGGTTTTGTTGGATCATTTTTCAGTGCTTTGATGATGCCCTGACAATGATATTTGTAGATGGATGTTCATGGAGCATATGGATAGATGAATGGCACTGCTCAAATGAAAGTACAATCTTTCAGAATTGTATAGATATCATTTATGGTGCACAGTTCTAAAAAATGACAAATATTTAGTTTGTGGCATGAGTAATCTATTACACAGACTTTTATTCGAAGAAAAGGGGTGTAAGCAGCCTTTTAAACCAAATATGAGTTGATTTTAGACATGTAATGGGATAGCAAACAATAATAACAAGACTTATGGGCGCTATCTAAGCAGTTTGATGACTCATTCCAACCCCAGATCAGCATTTTCTAATATGGGCAATTTGGAGGAGCTTATAGGCATTTCAAGCCTCTAACCAGCAATGAAGGGGTTGCGAAAAGCCTCATTCATAATTCTAGACAATTTTCTGTGTAAAACCAACAATAAAAAAGGATGGAACAATCCTAAACAAGTAGTAAACAACCCCCATTTGTGAGTTCTGAGCATGTGAAAACACAAATCCGTGGCCAATTAGTGATTTTGGGCAGAAATTTCATTATTCCTATATCCTTGTGGATAAACAATCAGCATGAGACAACTGCAAGAGGTTCAAGACTGAGATTGGGGTGCAACTAGGGCTTTTCTGAGCATATATTAACCCCCAAACAGTCCCGAAATAGCATTTGTGAGAGCCCAAAACTATCAAACAGCAATCGTTCCTCAAGTTGGGTATATTCTGAACACATTATTTGTTGTTTTCACATAACAACAATAAAAAAACATCGTTAAAATTTCTCTAAACCTTGTGCAAAAGAGCAATAGTAGCCACGACAGCCTTATAACCAAGTTTCAGTTGAGAAATTGAGCCATAAGGAGTGACTTCCATCTCTTTGTGTTTGTTTAGGAGGTCCATCCACCTATTTGAAGGGAATCCTTTCTTGTTTGTAGATTAGAAGAAGTTGATCTACCTTCAAGGATATTGTTTTGTTGCTTGCGAGGTTTATCCATGCCTTATTCAAGTATCGCCCTATCTCTTGGAGATGACTTTCCTTTGGATGTCTAACCTTTAAGGGTTTTGTTGATGCCTCGAAGATCGCAGCATCAAGCAGAAAGGGATTCTCCCTGGTAAACTATCCCAATTAGATTGCCCACCACTTGGTATGGGGAATCCGTCCGGTTAGCAGTTCTGGCTACCGTTAGATTCGGATTTGTTTCTCCTACACCGGTTATGGCCCAATCCACCATTCTTTTTTTCTTGATTTTATTATTAAAATGATGTGCAAGTGCCTAATCTAATTTAATCTAAATGCAGAGCTTGAAACAAATTTGTATCTAAGACTAAAATAAATCTAATCTATCCCTGCAAAGAGCAAATTGTAAATATGAGCAATGTGCTGAACGAAACACCCAAAGATCAACAGATAGCCATTAAATCTCAAAGATACATCTACATCAAGAGATTAAAGATATAAAAGATAGCTTCTAATCCATATGAAAGCATTCCATTGCTCATGTTTAGAGAAACACCGTTACACAGAAAAGACAATAAGCTCATTCAAAACACAGAAATAATTCTGAACAACAAAGAAAGATCTCACTGAAAGATTTGAATGCCACACGAATAATCTATCAAACATCCCACATCGATTTCCATGCAAAAGACGTCCTCTCCAGGCTCTTATTAGACAAATTCACTTTCTGGGAGCAAGTGAAAAATAGTTCATACAAGCTTCAAAAAATTCTTTTCCCTAGCAAAAGTCCTTTACACTATTCCCTAAGTCTTTATTTATATCTTTACAAAATGCCTCCTGGGCTGCCACCTGGCCTTTTACACTTGTCCTATAAAGACTTTTCCCAGCAATAAACAATTCGTGGCCCTTTCCATGATAAAATTATTTCTCAAAAATAGAAAAGGACAGTTGTCCTAGTGACTCAACGCTCCAACCATAGGGATAAAAACAGAAGAACAAAACAAAACAACGCATCATGTCTAGCGCGTTCATCCTTGGGGTGGCGCTTCTGCTGGGAACGAAGAGCTTGGGACGGCTGCTACTGCTGTTGCTGCTTTCTTTTCCTCTTCTGCAATATAACTGAACCAGATACCAGTGTCCTTGAAAACGACATTTGCTGGTGAAGGGAGCAAGATCTTCTGGGAAGTCACATGCTTACCAAGCTCTGCTTCAACACCATGACTTTTTGCAATTGCTGCTGGGTGTATTTTTTTAAGAAAATGACTATATATTGATGACAGCCCAATATAGTGATGGAGATCATCAGTGGCCAGGACATCAATCTTCTTTACATATTCTATTTGAATGCCAACCTCTTCCTTCAAGTCTGACAAATGCTGCTCTTTGCTTGGAAACCCATCGAGGGACTGAGGAAAAATCAGCTTGCATTTTTCATGCACTTCATGGATCTTTTGATACAGGCTAATACCTTTCTCAATTGTTCTATGGATCTTAGCCATCAGCTTGAGGCCACAATTCCTGCAAAACTCCATAAGAGCTACATCTTCCTTAAAGTATTCAGATTTGAATGGGAGATGCTTAGGGAAATCAACCTTCCCTTCTCTCCATTCCATCTGGCTCAGGATGTTTGCTTTAACCCAAGTGTATTTGCCTTTAATCCTAACACACTACCTGGCTCATGAAGTTTGCACTACCTGAGATGGGTCTATTTCCATATGTTGGGTGTTGGAGCCACCCGCCTGGGCATCTTCATTGGATTAAGCTCTTCTTCCGCCTTTTGTTTGTCTTCAACTTTACGCTTTTTTTCTTCTTCTTCAGCCTGCTGCTGATTTTCAATTGCCTCCCTCTGCTCTCGTTCCTCTGCTTCCTTCTACTGTCCTGCCTCCTCAGTTTCTCTCTGCAATCTTGCTTCTTCAGCTTCCTGTTGCAGTCTTGCTTCTTCTTTCAATCTTTGTTCTTCACGGGCCAGGGCCTCAACTGCCTCCCTTTCTTTTTGCAGACTGGCTTCTCGGGCTGTGGCAGAGCTAGATCTAACTCCACTACCGTGATGAAAAATATGCAACTCAGTCATGTTGTTGATGCCCCTGAAAACTTCTTCTTCTGCATCATAGTAATGGGCATAGTCAAAATGAGAATATAACTCCTTGCAATGCTCGACAACCTTGCTCCGCCTTTCATTTCTATGGAAGATTACCTCACCGAAGTGGAAATCTTTCAACTCTTGAATGTACGCCTTGGCTACTGCAACCCCTAAGAATTTAAAGGATCCTATGCAGAAAGGCAAAGGAAGAAAGGAAGCCTTATGCTGCTTATTAAGCACTCCTCCTATTCCATCAAGTAAAACTTGCCTGACTACTTCCTTCAAAACTACATAATCAGTAGCGTATTTTGGCAAAATGTATGGTGCTTTGGTACCTCCAAACATCCTGATGTAAGTGCCCTATTCTGAGAAGTAAAAATCCCCATAATTTTCCAGGACTTCCATGGCATTTTCTAACAGGCAATTGGGCTCTTCATTGAACATATGCTCATACAGAGGCATGATGAACTCTTCGCAAATGAGCTTGTAGTTTGCTCTGTAATTTTGATCCCACATTATTTTATAGGCATTGTATACCGGGGTGTTGGCTTGATCCCACGTGCAACCTAGCCTGGGGAAAGAGAGCTTGGCCAAAATGCAATCAATAAGATATGAAGACATGTAAAATTATGACTTTTTTAAGGCCAAACCTTCTCTAACTGCGGCCACCGTGGACGCCAATCTATTTGGGAGAATAGTAGCAAAATCAAAGACAGTTCCTTTGAATGCTATGAAGTGGATTATGGGAGCCCACTGTATCCTATATACAGTGCCATCGGGCATAACGAAAATTCTGCTTAACATCATGGTAATTAACCTAAAAGGAGGTCTTCAGCTTTGAATGTCATATTCATCATTATCTCTCTTCCTCAGCTGCTTGCCTGTGCTCAACAGCCTCTTAGCCATCTCGAGATTATTCATCTGTCCCAACCATTCATCGTTTAGAGATTGTTGGGGACGTGAGAATTTGTAGGCTAATGCAATATAGGTTCAATGGAATGAAGCAAAAGGCTCTCCCTTGATGTCCTGCAACACTCTTGTTTGTGGGTTGGCATGTTCCAATATCCACCGAATCACTTTAGAGCATGGGAACAATTCAAGGCGAGTAGAATCCCTCGCTATGCCGGAATTTCTAATGTTGAAGTAGATTTGCAGTTCTTCTAATAACATGTCTGGGATATCTTGGTCCCTGATCATCCGGTAAACATCTCCCCACCGAACCTCGGGAGGAACGCCGGTGGTACACTTAGTGTCTTGAAAAAGAGTTTCAGTCCTTGGCTACACTGGCTCTGGCTCCATCATTTTAGCTTTCTTTCTACCACCTTTTGGCATCGTGGCTTATCCCTGTTTGCAACCATATGTAAATGAATATAAAATTGTAACACATTACGAGAGTGTAACATAGAGCAAGATAGTTTTAGCATGCTGATGATAAATATAAAAAAAATTATACGGCTGCATGCTGGGGAAGCAAACCAAACATATATTATCAAAATATGGTCCTCAAACTTGATCATTCTAGGGAGCCAATTCCTGGTTAGGAACTTTTGAAATGCTTCCCAAAAGGTATGCATACGACGTGTAAAACCCACTTCCCGCCTAGTCTTTGGAGATAGGATGTCCTTCATCATAGGCACTTCTAACGGTTAATGGTAGGCTGGCTTGGATTGGGAAATACTATGAGGAAGCTAAACAAACAAAACATAGAACAAAGTTGCTTTTGATAACCTGTATCTGAGCCAAACAAGCGAGCAGTTGAGTATCCCAACCAGCTATTACTGATGTTGCTTCTTGTTCGATAGTATTTGAGAAGCGGCATGTAGCCGGCATAAAAACTTGGATTTGAGTATATCTCGGTAGGAGCATGACAGAAATGCGGCCGGTGGAACTAACCAAGTTCAAACGACTTAGAGACAAAGGGCCAACTAAGAATGATTGGCATGGTTATGACTCCTAACTGTCAGCAATGAGAATTTTATGGGAGCCGCAGTGACCGTAAACTTTTAAAGGATACATTGCTACGAGTGCCTACCGGCCACATAATGAAACGGAAAACACCTAAGAAAGCCTCAACGTATAGATAAGACAAAGATAAGGGTAGAAACACCTACCTGGAGATGAAACAGTGGTGGAGTGAGGTTGACACGGTGGTGAATGCACTGAGCTGGAGCGAAACAATTCGAGCGGCATTCTCCGAATCCAAAACTATCAACGCGGACAATAAAACCCCATCGCCCTTATATAAAGCTTAATACGTGCAGGCATTTAATTGGGTAGGTGGCAACATTAAAATGGGGTTGATTATTCATACGGCGTGGTCTTTTCAAACCTGTTTGGAATTTAAGCATGACTGTCAATTGCGGTAACGACTCGTGAGTTTCGTCCTCAGTTGCGACCAGAACTCATGAGTTCCTCTCGAAGAGTGGGAGACTTGGCGAGGCATCCGCTTATTGCAGGAGAGATGAGAAAGACGCTCCACTTTGGTGGAAAGGTTTGGCGAATTGTTCCGGAGTCGTCGAGCTAAGGGACATTTGCGGTGCAAGTTTGTGAGTTATCCCTACGTTTCGGGAAGACTTTGCGAGTTCTTCCGAAATTGACTCTCCAAAAAGTTTGTCGTGGCGTAATTTCTTGAGTCATTCCACCATTGCGAAAATACTCGGTAAGTTCTTCCACAAATGATGAAGGAGTTTGGTAAGTATTTTCTGCAAAGTGGATAGCCCGGGGACTTGTTGAGAGGGTGCCTGTTGCGGCAAAACTTTACAAGTGTTTCCATCGTTTTGAGATAGAAATTTGAGTTCTTCCGAAGTCCAAAGAACATGTAAGTGCTTTCTCTATTTCGGGGAGAAACTTTAAGTCTTTCCATAGTTGCGGGTGAACATCCCAAGTTCTTCCACCATTTCGGGAGAGAAATTTGAGTTCTTCCGCAGTTTCGGGAAAGAATTGTGAGTTTTGACTTAGAAGAAAATTTTCAATTTTAAAACAGATTCCCCAGTTGAAACAAAACTAAGTTCAAAAAGTTTTTTCAAGGGAGACTTAACTCTTTTAGGAAGACTTTCTAGGAAAATGAAAGGAGGGGCCCCAATATCTACAAAATTTGGGGGGATGTTGCTGCAACAACAATTGGCGAGTCACTGGCGAACACAGATCTCTGAAAAAATCCCTCTTGTTAATCAGAAACCTTCTTAAAAGATGTCCATCTTATATGCAATATTCAGCTGAGCAATCGAATCTCGGCAAAGGAAGAAGTCACTTTATCTGTTTTCCATTGGGAAAAGGGGAGCTTTGATGAAGACATCTTTAAAACTTTCAAAGGGCCAACATATGGGGTTCATTTTAGAAGATTCATCTTTCAGATGGCCACTGCTATCGGACTCCACAGGATTTGCAACAACTTCTCATAGACACTATTGCTCTTGTTCCTCATTCCCAAGCCACCTACATCCTTTTGGATGTTCATACTTTTGACAGCTTTGTTATTTGGGCCTTCCAGAAATATTTTCTTTAAATATGATCTTTGATTTTGGCTCCTCAATCCATAATGTCCTTTTGTGTGAGTAAGAGATTTTATTGATTGATCAAGCCTCATAGACGGAGAGTAGCCTAGCTAGAGTTGAGTCTTTTGGACAACTTTCTTAACTTATACACTTTGCTTTTGTCTCAACCATGCTTTAATTGAGGCGAGAATCTCTGGAAAATAGACCCTTGATTATAAGCCATTTTGGCTTTTAGATTTGCAGCATGGAGTCATTTCAATACCCTATGCCTTTGAGATGTGCTACTCTCTGTGGGTCCAACTTCAGTGACCTTCTTGAGATGCTTTTAAGTGAGAGTGGATGGAGCCCGAAGATAGTAATAAAGATAATCATAGATCTCTACTTTTTAAACAAGGGTTAGTGTGACTAACATAATAGGCTTTCTTCCTTCTGGAGAATGTTCGGCAAGAGCAAAATACATAGATAGACTTTCATTTCAGGGTATTTTCAGCTTCATGAGTTGTGAGATTTCTTTGAGATATATATCTTGATGAGAATCCCGACCGCAGGTGTTTTCAGAAAACAAACTTTGTACAAAAGGTTCAAATGCTGAGAAAAGAAACAACATAGCTAAAAACAATGAAAACAAGGGGCTAAAGCAACATAAAATAAAATTTTTATTTATGTACAGAAAGTCTCATTGAGACTACGCAAAGTATTGTTTCAAGGTGAGTCCATTGAGAGGAAGGGTTACTTCCTCTCCCTGGAGGTCTATCAGCTTGTAAGTGGATGGGCCGAGCTTTTTGTCGGGCTTCTTCAAGTTGAAGCAAGGTATTGATCCTGGATTGTAAGACTTGGCTACCATACCCTTGAGAGGCTTGGGACAACTGTAAGGATGGAAGCAAGATGTTGGGAGGGAGGATGGCTTCCTTTCCATAGACGAGAGTGTAAGGGGAAACCATTAATGCATTCTTTGGAGTCACCCTATCTGCCCATAAGGCATTTGGGAGAGCTATAGCCAACTTCATCGATTTTCTATCACAGTCTTCCTGAGAATTCGAATGAGGTTTTTGTTTGAAGATCCAGCTAATCCATTTCCTTGAGGGTAATAATTGGATGAATAATGCAGTTTAATTCCCCATTCATAAACAAATTCATTTATCTTAAAAGACGAGAAATAAGGAGCATTATCAAAGACAAGGGAAATTGGAACCCCAAACCTGGTTATGATGATTTTCTTCAAGAAACTGATGACTGCATCTTCATTGACCTTGCGCAATGGGATAGCCTCCATCCATCTGGTGAAGTAGTCAGTAGCCGTCGGGATGTATCGATGTTGTAAAGAAGAATTTGGGTTTATCTCTCCAATAAAATCTATGCCCCATTGTTCAAAAGGTTCAGAGATAATAACCGGCTGCAAGGGTCCTGCTGCCTTAGGTAATTTCCCAGCACTTCTTTGGCATATATCATAGTTCCATGCATATGCATGGGCATCTCGAAATAGAGTGGGCCAATAATATCGAGCTCTAAGTATCTTGTGAGCTATTGTCTCCCCTGAATAATGTCCACCAGTGGGACCATCGTGTAATTCTTTGACAACTTTACTTGCATCTTCCTTTTCTAGACATCTAAGAAAAATTCCATCGTAATTTTTTCTAAAAAGTATCCCATCAATGATTTGATAAGCTGCCGATTTCAAATGGAGCGCCCTTCTTTGCTTAGAGCTCTAGTGCATAGGTAGGTATCCTTGCTGCAAATAATGCACTAGATCCCTATACCATGATTGAGGAGATATGAAGATAGGAGATACTTCAATTGAATTCAGCTCAGCTTCATTTTTCTAATGCCGCCCTTCATCAGTTGGATTTCCTGTAAGAAATTTGCACAGGCCTTGTCCTTTGATGATAGTGGCCGGCTTAAATTCTAAGTGATATTCTTGAAGAGTTGTGACCCAGTTTCCCCTCCCTTCTCCTAATTCCTTTTGAACGAAGAGGGATCTAACAGCTGGGTGGGGAACTATAACCTTAGTTATGTTCTTAAGAATATATGGTCTGAACTATTTGACTTCTTTGAAGACAACATACATATGCTTGTCGACAACGGGATAATTTAGTTCAGCACCTTGTAGACCAGTGCTCATAAACGAGATTGGGTACTTGTCCCCTAGTTCCACCTTTTGCGTCAGCACAGCCACGAGAGAGTCATCTGAAGCAAAGGTATACAGGATAAAATCTTTGTCAAAAGATGGGATTCTTAAGGAAGGAGCTTTAGCTATGGCTACCTTAATGTCTCTGAACGTATTCTTTTCTAAGTTTGTCCACTTGAACTGTATGCTTTGTTTGACCATTTGCTATAAAGGTTTAACAATTTGCACAAAATCTGGAACAAACCTTTGGACGAAATTGATAGTGCCCATAAAGGACTGCATGGATTTCTTGTTATGAGGCATTGGAATTCTATTGAGAGCTTGTACTCTTTCTTGATCTATTGATACTCTTCTTTTGGAAATTATATGGTCCAATAGTTTACCTTCGGGAACAACAAACACACTCTTCTTGGGATTCAATGAGATACCATATTTCTGACAACGATAAAAAATATGCTTCAAATGAAGAACATGGTCTTCCCTTTTCTTTGAAAAAACTGTCACGTCATCTAGATAGACAACAACACAATGGCCACCCAATCCTCAAAAGGTGATATCCATTGCTCGCTGTAATGTAGCTCTTGTGTTTATCAGGTCAAATGGCATCCTTCTATATGCGAAAGTTCCCCACTTAGTGCGGAAAGTAGTCTTAAGATGATCTTCTTCGGCTATTAATACTTGATTGTAACCAGAGAAACCATCGAGAAGGGAAAATAGCTCAGATCCTGACACCATTTGAAGAATTTGTTCCATTGAAGGGATGGAATAGGTATCTTTATCTGAAGCTCTGCTTAAATTTCTGAAGTCAACACATAGTCTTATCTCTCCTGACTTATTTCTCACGGAAACTAAGTTAGCAACCCACTCAGAATGCTAGACCTTAAAGATTATTTTAGCATCTAGTAGCTTCTTCAATTCCTTTTGAATCAGAGGTTCCAGAGTAGGATGCATCCTTCTTAATTGCTGCTGAAATGGCTTGACACCCGCTTTCATTGGTATGACATGCCGAATAATGCGGATGTCATATGTTTTCAGATCTTCATAAGTCCATGCAAAAACATCCTTATATTGTCGAAATAGTTTGATGAACCTATCTCTTTCTCCCGGTGAACAACATTTGCCAAGGTTGACAAACTTTGGTTTAGCCTCGATGCCCAAATTAACTAACTCATGCTGCATTGATGAACTGTTGGTCTTGGTATTTGCTGACCTTTTGAACTTACTCTGAAGATCAAACAGCATTTCAAGTGACGTTACCCCTTTGGGGATGAAATTTCCTTTAGCTGTATCCTTCTTTTGTAAATCAGAATTGTGTTCTTCTTCATCTATCACAGCTCCTCGGAAAATGTCTTCATTCGTTAGAAAATTGATAATCTGTTCATCATCATCGAAGAATCTAAAGTTCATGATATTGTCAAGGACAGAAGGCCTGAAAATTAATTCAATTAAGCACTTGTTATTAGTTGGCACCAATCTGGAAGTGGAGGTTGCTAACAAATCAGCTGCAGAATTTTGCAATCTATGAATAGACTTTATATTGAAAGCATCAAAATACATAATTAAATCCCATACCTTAGCCTGATAAGCTTTCAAATGAGGTGAGAGACAGTGAATGGTATCTCTTACCTGTCTCACAACTATTTCTAAGTCACCAAAAACCTTCAGGTATTTAACATTTAAACCGATGGCCTTCTTTAATCTATGCACCAAAGCTTCATATTCAACAATGTTCTTAGTACAATCAAATTCTAACCTACAGGTCAAAAAATACTTATTTCTTTCTGGATCCATCAGAAAACAATCGGATCCGGATCCTTCCAAAGTTTTAGAACCATCAAAGTATAATGTCCAAAATAGATCTTTTGATTCAGCTAAGTTAGTATCTTTATGATCTAAGTCAGTGATTAAACTAACTATATTACAGTCAATATCATTAGTCCGAGAAAAATGAAGGAGATCGGACTGTTCATCTGATTCATGGCTAATAGTTTCAGACTTATAATTACTTGGATCCATTTCTAAGAAATAATTTCCCAAAACTGAGGATGAGAAGGCTACAGCCTTATTCTTTCCTTCTTGTTGAGTTACATTTTGTTTCATGTGCAGTTCTCTCAGAACCTTCATCTGATTTTGTCTGTTTTGATAAGGAAACCACAAATGAGACCAATCACTTGCAAAGTAACTGTTCAACTTTGTGGACCAGTCTCTACTTAGTATCAAACCATAGGCTTCAAGAATATCAACCACCATTATGTCAATGAACTGACAGACTCTAGAATTTGCTGACAACCTAATGAGGACATCTTTCATTTCCCCAATAACTTTGACAACAGTCCTATCTAACTGAATAATTTGGGCAAGAGATGGAATTGGTTTCCCATTAATTTTTTTACAGATTGACAGTGGCATGACATTTGAAGATGCTCCGGAATCTACCAGACAATTGTGAACATTGTGATTAAAAATTTCAAAAGTTAAAAGAAATGGCAACGTCTGAGATTTGGATTTCCCGCCGATACTAGCCTCATTAATTTCAGGATCTTCTTGAATATCTGTTAATGGAGTGCTGGGCTAGGATTGAAGAGCATGCAAAAAATTACACATATCGAATATTGATACATTTGCTTTTACTTTCCTTATATCTTCAATAATGTCATATCCTATATCAGATTCTTTTACAATTCTAGTTGGATGGTCTATCTTATTCATCGTGACCTTCGGTTGTTGAACTGTGGTGTCAATGCTTGGCTTCTAGGCCGCTGTTGGGTTAGCTTTAGGTTGAGGTGGAATGATTGTTATATGTCTTCTAGGTAGTTCTTTTGAAATTTTAGGCTTGGGAATAGTCGAGCTTAGCACAGGATCTGTAATGGGACCTTTACTGCGAGTGTTAATGTTTACAGCAGAGGATGAGCTTTCTGCGGGATCTTCTTCTACTAATTCAGTTAAAGGTACCCAATCCCATAACACCATAGTGGTGTGAGGGGATGGTTCCTCTATCTCAGGGCTCGATTCCTCTGGAGAATCGTCTTGATCTGGAATCTGTGAATCCAACATTTGGTTCATGACTAAACTCATAGAGTTAATCCATTGTGGGCAGCTCTTTTCCGAGTGCGGTTCTTGATGAAAGGTACAGAAGTTTTCCATCCCTATTTCATTGAGATGTAAACTAGGGGAAGTGTTCATAGGTGGATGAGGTTGATTGCTATCTTCTCTCTTCTTGTAGAATGGCTTGAAAGGTTTCCTAGATGTACTAGCAGCTTTATCTTTCTCGAGATCTACAATTTTATTGGACAACTTCTGCATCATCTTAACTACGTTCTCCATGTCTGCTGATGACTCTTCTTTATTTCTGGTGAGTAGCAAGGTTTTTTTACTAGCTGATGGTTTTGTCTCTGCATCTAAGGCATGTTTAGCAATGCTGTCGGCTTCTTCTTCCACCTTTCTAGCTTCTTCAAAATTTTCTATTAGGGTGGTTTTCTTAAATCTTTTAACGAACATTGCTATGGGCCCTTCAAGAGCTATTGTATAATATTCAACCAAAGATTCCTCCGCTGGTTTATTTGCTTCGCTGAAATTATTTAAGAGTGTTGTGAGCCTTTGGTTGAAGTCTTGAACCTTTTCTTTCTTTTCCATTCTCATGGACAATAATTCTTTCATGAGTGTAGCTACAGTATTTTGATTTCCATACTTCTTTAAGAAACATGTTTCAAATTCATCCCAGTTGGAAATCGAGCTAGGTTGCAAGCTAAAATACCAGGAAGAAACTTTTGGCTCAAATGTGTATGGAAAAAGCCTACAAACTACATCTTCATGCTGTACATTTAAAAGATTCAGGGCTAAATAAAAACTCTTGAGATGATCTTCAGCAGAAATGGCTTTTCTTGGGTCAAATTCAGGCAAGACTTTCTCTATATTTTTAGGCAAATTGTGGAATGGCCCAGCTAGATTCAATGCTCCCCTCGCTCTCTAGGAAGGTACAGCGATGTCTCTATGTGGAGAATCAGGTGGAGAGTTGTCTGGTGAATTAAATGGAGTGTTCTTTGGAGTAACAAGTTCTCCAAGATTTCCTAGATCTGAAAGATTTTCTGGGTTTTCAAGATCGACTTTGTTCAGGGGTTCTGCAATTTCTTCCAAAGTTAAATTCACAAGTTCTTCAAAATTCTACACAAGAATCGAATCACGGGTGTACTGTCGTTCTTTTCTAGGAGTACTTTTCCTAGGGAGGAAATTTACTGCGTTTAAACCACCTAGTTGTCTAACATAAGATCGTGTATGTCTCCTTAAATCTTCTATTTCTGCAAAAGGCACAGCATACAATACTTCTTGAGGTTCAGAATCAGAGATGGGGTTTTCTTGATTTGCTACTTCAAGATTTGGGCTGTCTGAAATTCCTATTTTAAGTGGATTTTCAGTAACATTTTTGACAGTGGAATATTTTCCTTTATCAGCCATGCACTTTAGGCCCTCCTCCTAGCGCCAAACACTGTTGATGCCTCGAAGATCATAGCATCAAGCAGGAAGGGATTCTCCCCGATAAACTATCCCAATTAGATTGTCCACCATTTGGTATGGGGAATCTGTCCGATTAGCACTTTTGACTACCGTTAGATTCGGATTTGTTTCTCCTACACAGGTTATGGCCCGATCCACCATTTTTTTTTCTTGATTTTATTATTAAAATAATGTGCAAGTGCCTAAGCTAATTTAATCTAAATGCAGAGCTTGAAACAAATCTATATCTAAGACTGAAATAAATCTGATCTATCCCTACAAGGAGCAAATTGTAAATATGAGCAATGTGCTGAAAGAAACACCCAAAGATCAACAGATAGCCATTAAATCTCAAAGATACATCTACAACAAGAGATTAAAGATATAAAAGATAGCTTCTATTACATATGAAAGCATTCCATTGCTCATGTTAAGAGAAACACCGTTACATGGAAAAGACGGTAAGCTCATTCAAAACACAGAAATAATTCTGAACAACAAAGAAAAATCTCACTGAAAGATGTGAATGCCACACAAATAATCTATCAAACATCCCACATCGATTTCCATGCAAAAGACGTTCTCTCCAGACTCTTATTAGACAAATTCACTTTCTGGGAGCAAGCGCAAAATAGTTCGTACAAGCTTAAGAAAATTCCTTTCCCTACCAAAAGTCCTTTACACTATTCCATAAGCCTTTATTTATATCTTTACAAAATGTCTCCTAGGCTGCCACCTGGCCTTTTACACTTGTCCTTTAAATACTTTTCCTAGCAATAAATAATTCGTGGCCCTTTCCATAATAAAATTCTTTCTCAAAAATAGAAAAGGACAGCTGTCCTAGTGACTCAACGCTCCAACCATAGGGATAAAAACAGAATACCAAAACAAAACAACGCATCATGTCTAGCACGTTCATCCTTGGGGTGGCGCTTCTGCTGGGAAAGAAGAGATTGGGCTGGCTGCTACTGCTGCTGCTGCTTTCTTTTCCTCTTCTGCAATATAACTAAACTAGATACCAGTGTCCCTGACAACCACATTTGCTGGTGAAAGGAGCAAGATCTTCTGGGAAGTCACATGCTTACAAAGCTCTGCTTCAATACCATGAATTTCTGCAATTGCTGCTTGGTGGATCTCTTTAAGAAAATGACTGTATACTGATGACAACCCAATATAGTGATGGATATCATCAATGGCCAGGACATCAATCTTTTTTACATATTCTATTTGAATGCCCAGCTCTTCCTTCAAGTCTGATAAACGGTGCTCTTTGCTTGGAAACCCATCGAGGGACAGAGGAAAAATCAGCTTGCATTTTTCATGCACTTCATGGATATTTTGATACAGCCTATTACCTTTCTCAATTGTTCCCTGGATCTTAGCCATCAACTTGAGGCCACAATTCCTGCAAAACTCCATAAGGGCTACATCTTCCTTAAAATCATCTACAGATTTGAATGGGAGATGCTTAGGGAAATCAACCTTCCCTTCTCTCCGTTCCATCTGGCTCAGGATGTTTGCTTTAACCCGAGTGTATTTTCCTTTAATCCTAATGGCTTCTGCATTGACTTCTTTTAACCTAACCATTATGGTATTGATCCTGCACACTTCCTTAGTTATCAGCTCCTATGTGGCGTGCATTTGTCTCAAAATGTCATAGGACTGCTCATGAAAGGGAGACATATCCATCACTCTGCTTTCTGCCTACTCTAACTGCTCAACCATTGCTTGCTTATCTGCTTCTAGATGAAAAAATCTAGCTTCAGAATCATTCTTTTCCGCTTCTAGAACCATCATCTGGATCGCTAGGTGCTCCTTTTCTTCTTCTAGATGGCGATACTTATCTGACAACTACTTGTGATCAGCAGACAGACGATTATATTTATTCAATACAAGATCCCTGTAATCCTGCTCATTAGCCACAGTATGTTGTAGCATGCAAGCTCTCCTCTTTGTTGACTCAAATTCTTTGACCATATCAATCACATTATCCTTTGTTGCCTTTGCTGCTGACACAGCGGCGAATGCCATGGCTATGGGAGCCTTATTTGTATTTTGCATAACCGTGGTCTCCCGTTGGGTGACAATATCTGCTTGGAAAATTCTCTTTATCCTCTCTTCCGACTTCAAGACCACCGCCTTCCTCTTCTTATAATACACAAATTCATCCCATCAGGACACATTATGATCTTCGGATGGGGTGTAAGGGATGATCGGGAGATCTCTTACATGGACTTCTATCCCTGTGGGTGGGGTCTGCACTACCTGAGATGGGTCTATTTCCATATGTTGGGTGTCAGAGCCACCCGCCTGGGCATCTTCATTGGTCTTAAGCTCTTCTTCCGCCTTTTGTTCCTCTTCAGCTTTAAGCTTTTTTTCTTCTTCTTCAACCCGCTGCTGATTTTCAATTGCCTCCCTCTGCTCTCGTTCCTCTGCTTCCTTCTACTGTCCTACCTCATCAGCTTCTCTCTGCAATCTTTCTTCTTCAGCTTCCTGTTGCAGTCTTACTTCTTCTTTCAATCTTTGTTCTTCACGGGCCAGGGCCTCAGCTGCCTCCCTTTCTTTCTGTAGACTAGCTTCTTGGGCTGTGGCAGAGCTAGAGCTAGCTCCACTGCCATGATGAAAAATACGCAACTCAGTCATGTTGTTGATGCCCTTGAACACTTCTTCTTCTGCATCATAGTAATGGGCATACTCAAAATGAGCATATACCTCCTTGCAATGCTCGGCAACCTTGCTCCGCCTATCATTTCTATGGAAGATTACCTCACCGAAGTGGAAAGATTTCAACTCTTGAATGTACTCCTTGACTGTTGCAACCCCTAAGAATTTATAGGCTCCTATGCAGAAAGGAAAAAGAGGGAAGGAAGCTTTATGCTACTTATTAAGCACTCCTCCTATTCCATCAAGGAAAACTTGCCTGACTGCTTCCTTCAGGACTACATAATCAATAGCATATTTGGGAAAAATGTATGGTGCTTTGGTAAGTCCAAATGTCCTGATGTAATTGCCCTATTCTGAGAAGTAAAAATTGCCATAATTTTCTAGGACTTCCATGGAATTTTCTGATAGGCAATTGGGCTCTTCATTGAACATATGCTCATACAGAGGCATGATGAACTCTTCGCAGAAGAGCTTGTAGTTTGCTCTATAATTTTGAGACCACATTATTTTATAGGCAGTGTATACCGGGGTGTTGGCCTAATCCCATGTGCAACCTAGCCCGGGGAAAGAGAGATCAGCCAAAATGAAATCAGTAAGATATGAAGACATGTAAAATTCTGACTTTTTTAAGGCCAAACCTTCTCTAGCTACGACCACTACAGACGCCAAACTATCCGAGAGAATAGTAGCCCAATCAAACACAGTTCCTTTGAATGCTATGAAGTGGATTTTGGGGACCCAATGTATCCTATATATAGTGCCATCGAGCATACCGAAAATTCTGCTTAACATCAGGGCAATTAACCTAAAAGGAGGTCTTAGGCTCTGAACGTCATATTCATCATTATCTCTCTTCCTCAGCTACTTGCTTGTGATCAACAGCCTCTTAGCCATCTCGAGATTATTCATCTGTCCCAACTATTCATCGTTTAGAGCTTGCTGGGGACGTGAGAATTTGTAGGCTGCTGCAATATAAGCTGGATGGAATGAAGCGAAAGGATCTCCCTTACTGTCCTGCAACACTCTTGTTTGTGGGTTGGCATATTCCAATATCCACCCGATCACTTCAGAGCACAGGAACAATTTAGGGCGAGTAGAAGCCTTAGCTATGACGGAAGTTCTGATGTTGAGGTAGATTTGCTCTTCTTCTAATAACACATCTGGGATATCTTGGTCCCTGATCATCCGGTAAACATCTCCCCACCGGACCTCGTGAGGAAAGTCGGTGGTACACTTAGTGTCTTGAAAAAGAGTTTCAGTCCTTGGTTGCACTGGCTCTGGCTCCATCATTTTAGCTTTCTTTCTACCACCTTTTGGCATCGTGGCTTATCCCTATCAGCAACCATATGTGAATGAATATAAAATTGTAACACATTATGAGAGCGTAACATAGAGCAAGACAGTTTTAGCATGCTGATGATAAATATAAACAAAATTATACGACTGCATGCTGGGGAAGCAAACCAAACATAGATTATCAAAATATGGTCATCAGACTTGATCGTTCTAGGGAGCCAATGCGTGGTTAGGAACTTTTGAAATTCTTCTGAAAAGGTAGCCATACAACTTGTAAAACCCACTTCCCTCCTAATCTTTGGAGATAGGATGTCCTTTATCATAGGCACTTCTAATGGCTAATGGTAGGCTGGCTTGGATTGGGAAATACTATGAGGAATCCAAACAAGAAAAACATAGAACAAAGCTACTTTTGATAGCTGGTATCTTAGCCAAACAAGCGAGCGATTGAGTATCTGAATGAGCTATTACTGATGTTGCTTCTTGTTCGATAGTATTTGAGAAGCGACATGTAGCTGGCAAAAAAACCTGGATTTGAGTATATCTGGGTAGGAGCACGAAAGAAATGTGGCTGGTGGAACTAACCAAGTTCAAATGACTTAGAGACAAAGGGCCAACTAAGAATGAATGGCATGGTTATGACTCCTAGCTGTCAGTAATGAGAATTTTATGGGGGTCGTAGCGGCCATAAACTTTTAAAGGATACATTGCTACGAGTGCCTACCGGCCACGTAATGAAACAAAAAACACCTAAGAAATCCTCAACTTAGAGATAAGACAAAGATAAGGCTAGAAACACCCAACTGGAGATGAAACAGTGGTGGAGAGAGGTTGACACGGTGGTGAATGCGTTGAGCTCGAGCAAAATGATTCAAGCAGCTTCGAATAGCATTCTCCGAATCCAAAACTATCAACGGGGACAATAAAACCCCACTGCCCTTATATAAAGCTTAATACGTGCGGGCATTTAATTGGGTAGGTGGCGACATTAAGACAGGGTTGATTATTTGTATGGCGCAGTCTTTTCAAACCTGGTTGGCATTTAAGCATGACTTTCAATTGTGGTAAGGACTCATGAGTTTCGTCCGCAGTTGCGGCCAAAACTCATGACTTCTTCTCGAAGAGACGGAGACTTGGCGAGGCATCCACTTATTGCAAGAGAGATGAGAAAGATGCTCTGCTTTGGTGGAAAGGTTTGGCGAGTTGCTCTGGAGTTGTCAAGCTAAGAGATGTTTGCGGCACAAGTTTGTGAGTTATCCCAAAATTTCGGGATGACTTTGCGAGTTCTTTAGAAATTGACTCTCCCAAAAATTTGTTACGGCGTAATTTCTTGACTCGTTCCAGCGTTGCAGAAAGACTTGGTAAGTTCTTTTGCAAATGACGAAGGAGTTTGGTAAGTCTTTTCCACAAAGTGGATAGCCCAGGGACTTGGTGAGAGGGCGCCCATTGCGGCAAAACTTTACAAGTTGTTCCACCGTTTCGGGAGAGAAATTTGAGTTCTTCCGAAGTCCAAAGAACATGTAATTGCTTTCATTGTTTCGAGGAGAAACTTTAAGTCTTTCCGTAGTTGCGGGTGAACATCCCAAGTTCTTCCACCGTTTTGGGAGAGAAATTTGAGTTCTTCCACAGTTTTGGGAAAGAATTGTGAGTTTTGACTTAGAAGAAAAAAACTTCAATTTTAAAACAGATTCCCCAGTTGAAACAAAACTAAGTTCAAAATGTTTTTTCAAAGGAGACTTAACTCTTTTAGGCAAACTTTCTAGGAAAATGAAAGGAGGGGCCCCAATATCTACAAAATTTTGGGGGGATGTTGCTGCAACAACAGGTTGTATTTCAAACACTTTTAATTTGGTGGATGGTTGAGTTCCTTTGTAGACATCTTAGTGGAGTGACACATCTTTGTAAGTTTGATTTGATTGGAATGTTAATGCTAAGGATCCTTTTCATAAGTCAAATTTGGAATTAGTTGGAGAAACCCCCTTGTAGGGTGGTTTTAGGACATAACTAGCCTTCGGACCTGTCTAATTGCCTAGGTAATGGAGCAAGTAAGCCAGGACATGAGGGATTACACTGAGATATCATTGTAAATTCCAATTTTCATTTAGAGAATATACACATATAAATAGAATCTGATGTGACCCTTGGATTCATGTTCCAGGTGGTATCTTGGAATCTCTACGATGCTTTATATTCACCTAAGACTCTTCATGTGAATAGTAAATATATTATAATTTACCCTAACCACAAGGATTAGGTTTCCAACATTCCCCCTCCCTAATTCGAAGGGGTGTTTGTGAGTCCAGGAATCTTCTGAAAGAGAGCTGAAAATTGGATGTAAATAGCTTCCAAAGGCTGAACATCTCCTACTTGACAATATGGCCATATTCCAAGTAAGCTAGCAAAAATTGAAGTCTTCTACTAAGTATTAAAAATGAAGTACTCTCTAAATTAGTGGTTTTAGGATGACCACAAACTCGATGGTTTTGGACGACCACAAACTAAAAAATTAGTAGAAGCAACAGAGGTTGATGTATTCTACTAAATGGTGGTTTTAGGCTAACGACAATAAAAAAATGTGGTTTTGGAAGACTAGAAACCAAAAACTAGTACAAGAGACAAAAGGTGATGTCTTCTACTAAATGTTGGTTTTAGGCTGACTGCACAAACCCAAAAGGTAGTCTTAGGATAACCACAAACCAAAAGAAGATGGTGGTTTAGGCTTACTACAAACCAAAAAAGTTAGTAGAAGCCGATGTCTTACACTAAATGGGTGTTTTTTGTCTAACAACAAACCAAAAAGGAGGTTTTAGTATGACTATTGTGCTCTGGAACATGGCTCTAACTCTATATTCTAGCTACAGCTATGAATCTTACTTTGGCTCTAGGCTCTAGTTGTTGGGTCTGGGTTCTAATTGTGGCTCAAGATCGCTTGTGCCGACAAGGTGATAGGGATTTGAAACTTGAACCCTAGTTGTTAATCCATGACAACCCCCCCTGTCAAGTACAAGGTGAGAAGTAGGAAGACTTTTTATTGCAAGTTGTGTCAAAACTAGACACTAAATTATTGTGTGACTAATATATTTTCTTGGTTGTTGATGAGCATCTCCAAGAATGGATCCACTCATATTGAATCTTCAGTCTTGCAAGTTTCTTCAATTTTGAACATCTATCTAAAAAATTATTATGCTTCCCAAAATGCTAACAAAGATGGAGATCAAAACATTGATCATCCATGTGGCAAGTTTGGTGACAATGTTGGTACCAATGCTGAACTAGGATAGGTGAAGATGAATCTTCTTGAAGGAATCCAAAACTTTGAAATTGGATTAGTTCGCCATAATTCAGAATATGAAAGGTGACTTCCTTATCATATCCAATACCTATTCTATGTTTGTTGTTCCTAAGTTCTTCCCAATGTCTGATGATGGGCTTGGAAATATTATGCTAAATACATTCATGGCATGCTTCATCTTTTGCATCTGATGTTGCTTCATTGAGTTGGTTATTTGCTTACATCTAATAGGAATCATTATCAAACTCAAAAAGAGGGTTTTTATTTACAAAAACTAGTTTAGAATGTCAATTCCTTGTTTGTATTTTGTCATGTTGGAGTTGTGATTGAGTCTATAGGAATTTGTACTATCCCAAACTGGTAATTTTCTTTTTTTCTTTGTTTGCTATGTGATCTTGTGTATAAACTCAGGAATGTATGATATACTAATCTAAGATTGCATGCGCCACATGCAACCCTAATACCTAGATAATCAGAAATGCTATACCATAGGAAGAATCAATGCATGTATGTACCAATAGAGAGATCAACTGATGTAGATCAATGTAAACCTGGCATGCATGAATTGTGACGGTGGAATATGGAGATAAGGCTGGACATCATTCAGAGAATGTGCCCTTGGTATAAATGAACCCTCCTCCAGTTCAGTATGCTCCTCAATAAAAAATGGTCAGCATATAAAGCTATGAAAATCCTCATAGTGGATCCAAAGAGATGATGTAAACCTCACAATGAAATAATTTAGGAAAATAGAAGAGAATAGAGTAGCAGAACATAGATCCAATGGAGATTAGATAGGAGTATAATATTCACACATGTTTCATTAATCTGAATAATAAAACAATATGGACAAATAAATAATACAATGCATGAGGATTCGAATGCCAAGGTGGCAATTCAAATTAGCCTTCATGGAGTGATCATCAGATCGATGGAGTGTCATCAGATCACAACTAGGAGTCCTTATCATCATCAGTGGAGTCATCAATGCACAAGTAACCATCAACCAGATGTAAACCTAAGTCAAACTGAGTGTGGTAGGTGTAACTAGTACATGGAGGCACTAACTAAATGAAGGAGGCTCAGTGGAGGGTGCATGAGGAGCTAACTGAAGTTAGAATGGGAATTCAAGTCTCACTAGAGGTCCATCGAAGTGAGATAGTCAGTTGAGAGTCAGTTTATCCCTAAATCAAGGAAGGAACTAAAGATAACTCAACTAACTGAAGTGAAACTGAGTGGTAGGTGAGAGAGGGCACCTTTGCTTCCTTAAATCAAGGAGGAAGGGTGCACTAAGCTCTAGGAGGGATAAAACTGATAAGAATGAAGCTCCCATGTCTAGCTAACCGAGGGCTAGGTGGTGGGACTGATGACTAGGATGCATGCATGCAAAATCATGACTGCATGCATAACTGAAAATGAAAAGCTGGTAGGACTAGGATGGAGTATAGGAAAATCCCAATAGAAGCCCCAAACAAGGTGTAATAGGGTTATAGTGCCCTTCTGATGAATATAGAAGTAGCATGCAGACCAACTGATGGCTCCAAGCCCTAAAACATGTATCAATCTCTTGGAAAGTTTCCCACATACAGGAGGACGTCTTTCTAAAGATAGATGTGCTGAGAAGTAGCTGAAGACTCAAGCTAAGGAGCCCTTCTTCCAGGGGAAGGGTAATATCATTGCTCTAAAGATGATGGGAGAAACATGCAGAAAGTATGAAACCTGTAGATTGAAATGCGAATAGGAAGGTCCTTGGACAATCCGCCCATGCAGGAGGACGAATCCCTCAATATCTCATAAACTAGAACTCTGTAGAATTTGAATAATGATAATACCTGATGATGAAGCAATGCTGAATCTGGATGATCCAACCTGATAGTGACTAGGGAATATATATTTCACTGCCGAAATACACCAGTTAGCTAAGTGCATGCACTCAACCCCAACTTATCTCGATGAGATCTCCAATTCAAGTCCACAAATCAATAATCATATAAGTAGGTCTTCCTCACTAGCTTTTCCTTTCTTTTATAACATTCTCCTTTCATACCTGACTTTTGACCTAATTAGGTCACTTTACCTTCTAATTATCAGTTGACTTCCATGTAGTACTTCTGGAGACTCAATCAGTGCATGCATCATGAAATACTGCTTGGATGTCATGCATGCAGGTGGCCTATAGTTCCTGTGGCCCCTGTTTACCTATTGATGATATAATACCCATGCCAAAGATCTTCTTAGGGTGCATAAGGAATCAATCCTCAGTTGATTCCCTGAATTTCAGTTCCCACTCAAACTTATGGGAATCAGATAGGTTAGCAGGATGGTCCTCTGTGCTTAAGAGGAAGAGGACATTACAATCCTCCCTGCTTGAAATTGCTTGTCCTCAAGCAACTGTAATGTTGGGTACTGCAATATATGTTCTCCTTCCCAAGTGGCCTCTTCTATACGTAGATCTCTCCATTGAAACAAGTAGTCTTTGATTATCTTGTTCCTCATTTTTTGTTCTCGCACCTCCAGGATGCACTCAGGAATCAGAATCAATTGCCCCTCATCATCAAGGTGGGGAAGCTTGGTTGATGTAACAATTTTTTGACCCACTACTTTCTTGAGGTTAGATACGTGAAATACATTGTGAATCTTGCTCTCTAGGGGTAGTTCTAGCTCATACGCTACCTCTCTGACCTTTCATATTATCTTGTAGGGACCATAGAAGCGAGGCTTGAGCTTCTCTACTCCTTTCTTCTTAAGGGACGACTGTCGGTAATGTTGTAGGCATAGATAAACTAAGTCTCCCACCTCAAAACTACGCTCAATCCTGTGCTTGTCTGCATATATCTTTTGTTGATTCTGAGTAGCCTGTATGTTTTTTCTGAGTATGCTAAGGATGTATTGACTCTATTGAATCCAGTTTTTGGCCTTAGGGGTCTTGCTATCACCAAATATTACATCTGCAAAAGCTAAGGCATCGTATCCGTACAAAGATCTGAAGGGAGTCATCCTAATGGTCATATGGTGGGTAGTATTGTAGCAATGCTCACCTAAGTGTATCCATCCGATCGATGACCTCTGCTGACCTACTACGTAATTCCTCAAGTATCCCTCAATCCACTTGGTAACCATCTCAGTCTGCTCATTGCTCTGTGGATGATAACTTATGCTCATAGCTAATTCGGTTCCCACTAACCTGAAAATCTCTTGCCAAAAGGCTCCAGTGAATTTCTTGTCCCTATCACTGACAATGGTCTTGGGTAACCCGTGGAGTCTGAATGTAATGCCCCCTCCTATCATACCAGCAAGATAGAGAGGACGTGACACTAAATCTGGACATCTAGTCCCATACTTAGTAAACAAACATTCAATTTAAAATGAGGAAGGACATATGCAAATGCATAAATATTTGAAAACACAACGGAAGTAAATTCATTAACTCATCCATCATACATTCAAGATATTCAACAATTAATAATTTTAAAGTTAACACAAGAGAATACTTATCTTAACAAGTAGTCCCAAGCAACCAACTATGCATCTGCAATGTTCCACCCAACCATAGGCCAGTTGTGCTTATCAACCTCTTGATACAACTGCCACCCCCCGAGCTGGGCATGATCTCTACAAGGAATCAGGGAATAGCATACTGACACATAGCCAAGCATACACCAAGATGAGCTAAGCCAATCTACAATTGGGTTTATCAGGCTGCTAGGAAATGGAAAGGAAGAATTACTAAGCCTGTGAGCTCAACCATAGAGCTATGGATACCCCTCCCAGATCTATTCAGCTTGGCACTCACAATGCCTACACACCCAACACAAGGAAGTATTCTCTTCACTACCACACAGTCCCTCAAGCCATACCTTCCTTTCTAGTGCTCTCAGGGTGTGCATAGAAAAGTAGCCAAAGCCCTCTTGATCTTCTTGAGAGGTTACTCCCTCCACTAGGTTTATCAAGCCAATTCTGTCCACTACCAGTCCAAGTTTCTTTCTCACAGGTTCAAATCAAAACTGAGATGCACATAACAACAGAACCACACTTATTGGGCATGATAAAACGTTTTTATAGTGGGATACCCAAAGATGGGGTTTTCATTAGCTTCATAAAAATATGGGAAACCTAAAAACGAAACTAGAAGATGGGGAATATCCTTGGGAAGCCAAATCCGTTTTTAGAAAAACGTCCATGGACATTCCAGGGAAAAAACGGCCTCCATAATAGTCCCAAATCATGGTCCTCTTCTCCCAACCATTGTGTAACACAAAAAAAAGCTCCCAGCCATGGAAAATGCAGGAAAAATGGTAGAAACGCGATGAGGAAAGACCCAGTAGTTCAGACTGCATGAGAGAGGAGAGACTGACTGTTCAGAATGGTTTTGGGCACCATTTCCTGGGTGTTTTCTTTCCCAAGGAGACAAAATACGAATTCCCAGGTTGATGGCTTGCCCATGCACGAAATTGGCTGCCATACCTCTTCATTCCCAAGGCATTAACTGCCTCAACCAACTCTTGGAAGAATTAAATGATTGGGTCCATAACCCAAAATAGGTAGTTGAGGTTTTATGGGTTTTCTCATGACAAATGGATTAACACCATTGGCTCAAGGGTTTGAATAATTTCCCTCCATATTCCTTGTAGAATCATGCCCCCATCTCTTTGTTGCATTGCATAACTAGCTGTGGGTATTTTCATTAAAATTCATATTTACATGATGTCTTATTTACATTGTGCCTATCTAGCACAAGACCCATAGGAATCTATTTTTAATTGCCGATACATAAAACGTTAAATCAATGGTGGGGCCTTGGCCCTGAGCTCCTCACCATGATTAAATCACAATATTTACATTATTTACGATTTAATACAAAGGGGGTCAAAATGGGGACATTACAATGAATACCTCTCTGAAAAATAGTTCTGCCACTTGTGCTGCTAAATAATCTGAAGGAATAGAAAAGAAGTGAGAGAACTTGGTCAACTTGTCCACCACTACGTATAAGAAGTCTCTTCCCTAAACCTCGGGCAACCCTGTAATGAAGTCCACGGAGATGCTTTCCCACTTCTACTCAAGAATAGGCAATGGTCGTAGTAAACCATCTGGGTGGGTGTGCTCTATTTTGTTCTTTTGGCACAAGCTGCACTCTCTCACATGTTGGATCACATCATTCTTGAGGTCCTTCCATGAGAATCTCTATCTAATCTACTTGTAAGTCTTGAGAAACTCCTGATCTCTTGCTAATGGTGAATCATGCGAGGCTTGCAGAATCTTTTTCTTGAGGGAAGACTTTGGAACTAAGTAGATTATGTTTTTGTAGTATATGATGTCATCAATTACTCGATACCTATTGTCCTGAATCTGTCCATATAATAGTTCGCAGGCAAATTTATCTTTGGAATACTCAACCAATAGATGATATCTCCAATATGATGAGATGCTCATAAGGGATAAAGTAGCTGGTCATCTAGAAAGTGCATCTGCCACAACATTGTTCTTTCCCTTTATGTATTCAATATCGAAGTCATGGGCCTGAATTTTGCTCACCCATTCCTGTTGCCTCTCATTTAGCTCTTTCTTCTCTAGGAAGTATTTCAAGATGTTGTGATTTGTCTTAATCTTGAATTTGCCACCCACTAGGTATTTCCTGAACTTGGTTAGCGCATGGAGAATGGCTAACATTTCCTTGTCGTATATCGAATAGTGGCGCTCATAGTCTTTGACCTTCTTGCTCTCAAATGCAATGGGGTGATTGTTCTGCATCAATACTGCCCCTATTCCCTCTCCTGAGGCATCGCACTCTTACATGCATAGCTAAGAAAAGTCTGGTAGAGCTAATAATGGGCATGAACTCATTACCTTCTTAATTTTTTGAATGTTTATCGTGCTATCTCTGACCACATACATCTGAGTGGATGATTTCCAAGATATCTTTGGCCTTGCTTTTACTGCTTGGGAATGTCTGCTTAATGTTCTTACCTTTTGCACATCCTTTGCAAACACCTTCATGATTGGTCTTGATTTCAGGAAGACCTTCTACAGCCTTGCTTGCAATTGGAAGTGCCCTATAGTGCATATGAGCAAGTCTTCTATGCCAAAGTTCACTTGGCTCCATGGATTCATGCACCATGGCATGTTCAGGTTGTCCCTTCAATTTATACAATCCTCCCTCTTGATCTCCAATCACTACTGCATCATCTATGGTCTTTCCTTTGGCCACATTAGGACTTGGCCATCCACAAATGCAACCCTCATACCTTTTGCATCCAATGCAGAGATGGAGAGTAAGTTCTTCTTGAGCCCAGGTACATAAAGGACTTCTTTCATCTTCAAAGATTTTCCAGAATCTAGGTTGTAGGAGGCTTCACCACTTCCTTTGATTGGGTATTGATAATCATCCCCAAGTTTCACCTTATGGGGTGATTCATGTTCAGATAGATTCACAAAATATTCCTTACACCCAATCATGTGTTTGGAAGCCCCACTATCAATCAACCAATCATTACAACCATGGAAGATAGTACCTGTGAGAGCAGAGATTAGAACATACTCTTCTTCACTTGATGAGTCATCATCACTTTCTGCCCTAGCCTTCTTCTTTGTAGGTTCATCATCTTCGGCAGCATGAGCATGGAACTTTCTTTTGCTGCCCTTCTTCTTCTTGCTAAAGTTGTTGTTATTATCTCTTTTGTTCTTGGGACAATCTGAAGCAAAGTGACCCTTCTCATTGCATGTGAAGCATCTTAGATCCTTCTTATTTTTTTGATAGGATCTTTTATAGCGAGAGTGCTCCTTCTTGGGCTTGCTTCTTTTGGTGTGAGTTGCGAGAGCTTGATCTTCACCTCCCATATTTTCCTCACGAGCTACAAGTCTAGCTTCTTCTTGAGAGCATTCCTCCCATAGTTTACTGAAAGAGATCAATTTCTTTCTTGCACAGATTCCTTGAATAAAGGAGTCCCATGACCTAGGTAGGCCATTCAGAGTGGTCATAACAACTTCACCATTGTCCACGACTTCATCCACAACTTCAAGTTGCTCCTTGATCTGAGAGACCTTGGAGAAGTAAGATTGAATGGTTTCTCCATTCAACATCTTGATCCCTTTCAATTGATTCCGCAGAGTCATCTTTTGATTTATGTTCTTCCCTTCAAATAGCTTGGTCAAAGAGTCAAACATCTCCTTGGGTGTCTTTAGAGAAGACACATGGGGTATGAGATGGTCTTTGATAGAATCAACAATGATTCTCTTTGCCTTGACCAAGTTCTTCTTATTCAATACCTTGGCCTCTTCATCCTCTAGGATAGGGATGTCTTCTTTTATATATGAGTCCAACTCATTCTCTTCAAAGATTAACCCAATCCTATAATTCCAAGCTCGGAAGTTATCAGTTCCTTCAAGCTTATCCTCAAGCTTGGTGTGGTGAGACATCTTTAAAGAGTACTTCAAATGGAAATAGAAAAGATTTAGGTCTTACCACTTGAAATGTTGAAAACTAGATCTCGTCCTGGATTAGGGTTTGTTGGTAAAACCCTAAAAATTCAAAATGTGAATTTCAATTTTTTGAAAGGATAGAAAGATGCGTTTTGATGAGTTGATCATCTTGGTGCATTCAGAATTTGATATCAACAAAGTTTTACCCTTTAGATTTTCCTTTTTGTCCTCTCGGGTTCACTAGGGAGAGCCATCAATTAGGGTTTGAGTTTCCCAGAGATCTACCAAGCCAAAAATCTCGATCCAAAGCTCTAAACTTCAATTTTTGCAAGAAGCTTCCAGCTATGTCTTCAGATTTCAGAAATTCCTATTTTTGAGGAAACTCTAATTTTTAGGGCCAAATCTAAAAATTCTCGGAATTGAATTATGATTGGACAGATAGATGCGCCTTGATGAGTAGAGTCAATCTACTATACTGCTTTTCCAAAATTTGTGGAGAGAAACCCAATAAACAAGAAACTCAAGTTTCCGTCATTGCAAAATATCTTCTTCTCAGGTTATCTCTGATACCATGTTAAATTTTGAGCATTAATTCACAATACTCTAGGATCTTCACTGAGAGAATAACATATACAGTATATCAATGCATGACAATCACAATAAGCATGACAAGCATCACAAGAATCAAAAGCATGATAGACAAGAGACACAGAGTTTTCGTGGGGAAAACCCTAAGGTGAAAAACCCCACAACTTCCTCAAAGATAGAGAGAGCAATGGCTCAACCAAAGTACAACCAAAATACACAGAGATAGTCTCCTAGTAGCAGATGATCCTCCCCCTCACTAGTGCGCCACTTTTTGAGTGAGAGAGATATAACTTTTCGAATGATCTAAATAGAGATCACCTGATCTCTATTTATACTAACCTGTTTGCCCAATGACCTTATGGGGCCGACTTGTCTAGCTAGGTACATCGACAATATAATATTTATTTCAGGGCCGACCCCACACATGGTGGTCTAATAACCCATCGGCAAGTACACACACTTGCGACACTTGTCAACCCACATGACGACACTTCCTTATAGAGGAATAACAAATCTCTAATAAGGGTACAATAAATATATATGAAATACATAGATGAAATACATTCCGCAGTTACATATACATCAACACGATAAAAGTAGAGAGGTTGGAGGTTAGGGGTTTATAGAAAGAGAGAGGCTGGGGGTAAGGGGATTAGAGAGAATGAGATTAGGTTTTATTGGATGAGAGAGAGAGAGAGGACTAGGGGTCTGGAGAGAGAGAGAGAGGACTAGGGGTTTGGAGATAGAGAGAGAGAGAGAAGACTAGGGTTTTGGAGAGAGAGAGATTGGTGGTTAGAGATTTAGATAGATAGGGAGAGAGAAAGGGAGAGATAATGGAGGTTAGGGGCCTAGAGAGAGAGAGAGAGATAGGTTGGGGGTTAGGGGTCTAGAGAGAGAGAGAGAGAGAGAGGTTGTGGGTTAGGGGTCTAGAGAGGGAGAGAGAGAGAGAGGGAGAGATATTGGAGGTTAGGGGATTATAGACAGAGAGAGAGAGAGAGATAGGTTGGTGGTTAGGGGTCTAGAGAGGGAGAGGGAGAGATTGAGAACTAGGGGTTTGGAGAGAGAGAGAGAGAGAGAGAGAGAGAGAGAGAGAGAGAGAGAGAGAGATTGGATCTTTGGGGTTTAAAGGTTAGGGGTTTAGAGACAGAGAGAGAGGTATTGGGGGTAGTGGGTTTAGAGAGAGAGGGGGAGATTGGAGAAGAGGGCGAGGATTTTAGATAGAGAGAGAGATTGGGGGTTAGTGGTTTAAGAAAAGAGAGATATTAAGGGTAAGGCATTTAGAGATATAGATTGGAGGTTAGAGAGAGATCTATTAGGTGTTAGGGTTTTAGTGAGAGAGAGAGGTGGGGAAGATTGGGGGTTAGGGGTTTAAAGAGAGAGAGATTGGAGGTTAGGGTTTAGAGAGAGAGAGAGAGATTGCAGGTTAGGGCTTTAGAGAGAGACAGAGTTCATGAGTTAGGGGTTTGGGGAGAAAGAGAGAGAGAGGGTCGATTACCGTTTAGAGATAGAGATATATCACATAGGGATTATTGATGGTTAGCCGTGTGGGGAGAAAGATATGTAGAGGGAGAGGAGTAGATGGGTAAGTAGTGGGGGGTTTGGGTAGAGAAATAGAGAGGGTTATGTAACATCCCAGAAAAATCACAAAAATTTAAAATTTTTCTACGTGACATTTATTGCTTATTTACTGTATGCGGAAATAAAATAATGCATGAAAGTTTAACTTGATGTACTAAATGTGAAGCTGGTTATCATAAAAGAAGTAGTGACTAAAATATTTCAGATTATGTCTTGATGTTACTTCTATTCAGTTGTGTTGTTGCAAACTTCTATTGTTGTGGTTTATGAATGATGAACTTACTGCTTGAAGTAATGTGTTTGTGTTGATTGATGAAGGGGTCCTACGGTGCCACAGACTTACTTAGCATTCATGCTAAAGCATGTGATTTCATACTTGTGACAGTTTACAGGTAAGAGTTTAAAGTTGCGACAAGTAATCAAACAGTTTTTCAGAGAAGGTCTGTAATGATTGTATCACAATGTTGTACTCAGAATTATTTTTGTTTTCCATTCATGTTGAACTGTATGTAAATATCTACCTTCTTCCTCTGTGGCAATTTGTGGAAATTCTATGTATAACTTGTTTTGCTAACTTGCCTAGGGTCTATAATTCTACCAAGGTTATGATAATTGATTTATCAACAAGTCTTCTATTTCACTACCTAATAGCATGTATGTATAAACAATCTTCTTTGATTATTTATATAATCTATTTACAATGTAATTGATAACCCTATGTGATATGCAATATGTGCATCTCCTTGAATTTATGGTTTAATTGCAATGAAATGAAATATTAACCAAGCTATTATATAAATAAACTTTATATAATATGATTGAGTGAATTATTGTGACTCTATTTGATACTATGCAAACTTTGGTGAAAAGTTCTATTATGTGTTGTGTGCACTTATGTGACCCTAGGTAATACTTATGCAAACTTTGGCGAAAATCTATCCAACCCTTAACTTAATGTTACAAGGGTGGTATCTCACAACCTTATCATAACAATATCCATGTTGTATGATATGAATTTTAATATGTGTATTGGAAAAAACTCACTATGGCTTGGGAATACCACAACAGACAGATGACTACCAGAAATATACTCAATTCTCAAAGCAATGCTATTATAAATGACAATACTAAGATAATGGAGAAATGTGACCAACCTCGATCCAACATTTGATGTAGATCCCCATTGGAGCTTTCAATCCACGCACTTGTAAATCTACAAATTAGTCTTGACAACCAATATCCAACAAGTACATATAATATATAAATGGCATTAACATTATCAATAACAATGGTCCATAATATCATAAGCAAATGTAACCCAATGTATAATAAACAACATTCACACCATAAATGGACGAGAATATGAATATTTCTATTAATGAACAAGAAGAAGTACAAAGTGATAGGACCTCTTACTAGCAACCAATATGAACCAAGATCTAGATCAATCCACTTGTGCCTCCACCACTTCAATCCTCCATGAATGGAAAACTCAAACTAG
This sequence comes from Larix kaempferi, assembly GCA_027924585.1. Taxonomy (NCBI): domain Eukaryota; kingdom Viridiplantae; phylum Streptophyta; class Pinopsida; order Pinales; family Pinaceae; genus Larix; species Larix kaempferi. Next base: position 450,240 of record BSBM01000823.1, read on the forward strand.
AAAGGAGTTTGGAAAGTGAACATAAATGGTTCACAAATACAAGGATCAATGAGTGCAAACTCAAGATAGGGAAAAAATCCACTAGAGTTCTGTTACAATTCTCTTCTTCCTCCCGTCCATAAGCCATATGTGCTCAATATATAATCCTCTCAAAGGTAGGTGAAAGGACTCATCGAGACGTTACTTGGGCAGATGGAGAGCCAAAGTTCACCCAATGACCGTTTTTTAGGAGTAAAAAGTAATTAATAGTGGTTTTTACCATTTTGCTTGATACCCATGGGCTATAGTGATGCAACTCGCGGGTACACACGCTATAGTGATGTAACATGTAGGTAGGAACAAAAATAGGGAAAACTGGTATCTCTGAAGGATAAAAATGGATCTGAGTCACTGAAATGGATCCTACAGGCCAAAGAATGCTGATGCTCACAGGGTGGAAGATTTTTGTGTAACAGATACCCCCTAATGTGTGAGGTCAGAGACTGAAAGTGCTACGATGGCAGAAATACATTATAAAACTCAGAAGTGGAGTGATGGAGACACAAGTGGACAGAACGGTTCACTCATCATAATACAATAATATCTCTGAATACATGTCTGTATAGTACAACAATTTGATACAATGGCCATGAATAGGCAGTACATAAGTAGATACATGTCATAAGTGATCATAGCCATGATCCCTCTATAGTAAGATATGGTCTTTTGCTGAAAAGAAGACAACTGGTGCAAACTGGAGGTACAAACTGTTGAAATTTGAGAGGTGATATGTCATATGTAAAGTGAAAGTCATATGTAACATACTGAATGCCACAATCGCCTCGTGTCTTCTACACAAGTCTTCGATGGTGAAAATCCCATCAAGTGAATAAAGGAGTTAGGGTCGAACCTGATGAGACATCATCTGATTACCAGTCAATGATGTATACCATTAATAGACGCGAGATGACCCACCGATAATGAAAATTGGAATCAAGGCACAGAGCACAATCATCAGAGTGTGAATAAATGGGTTGAAGTCAAACATTAGGATGAACCCATCGATCAGGGGACATTGATGTATTTCCAAAACTGTCGATGGTGAGAGAACCTGCCACTAATGACTGCAAGCCTCAAGGTACTCAACCGAACTCTAAGCCTCAAGTCCCAGAATAAATGAGTTGAAGTCGATAGAATGAGACTCGGTGGAAGGAGGGCATTAAGGCATCCCCCATCAACCAGCATGAGGTACCAGCAATGCTGAAAGATTTGGAACATCCCAGGTGAAACAGACTGACTCAATAAGGATGGCCAACATGCAATAGTCAAGAGATCTGAGGAGTGGCTGACACTAGTTCAAGACTTCCTTTGAACAAGAGCATGACTAGATGGATAGACTTAGGCATCATAGACTCAACATAAACTGTGCAATGCAGGAGGCATTACAGAGGGCTCCATAATGATTGGAAGCTTAACCAATCAGTGGAGATAACTGAGAAACAAGTACAGCTCCTAAGGCCCAACTATAGTCCCGATTCATAATATACGAAGTGGAATGAATGCTCTGTTCAAAGGCGACACAACATCTACCAACAAGAAATAGTGACCATAATCTTGTCCGTCTTTTTGGAATATTTGATTTTTTTTGTCTTTTTCATATTTGGGAAAAGCTTGAAAAAGAATAAAATTGCTTATAATACAACAAGTGAGGGAACGAGTGTCAAATAGCTAGCATCCTAGTCCCAAGCAGTGGAACATACCTATGCTCAATGCAAGGAAGTGCGTGCAGGATGTGGACACTCGGGGGTATGTTCCCTCAGGGTCAAAAGGGTCATCAAATTGTGAAGGGAAAATATATAAGCTTTGTAGGGCTCGACAGGGGAAAAGTGCTCAGGCACCAGGCTAATAATTGAGTAAGCGGGAGCCGGCACAAGGCTCAAGCGGCAAGCAGGATGATGGAATGCAATCACAACATGATATAAATAAGTCCTTTTTCGTAAAGTTAGTCTCGTCACCCGAAATAGTGTAAAACAAGGAGAGAAGAACTCTTCTAGTCATGTATGACTAGAGTATACCTTTTTCGTAATTAATCCACAAAGGTCCGGAAAAGGGGTAAACTTGTACCTAAGTGGATGTCACTTCAAATCCTTTAACGAGTCTAAAATGACAAGCATACTCGGCAATCTTGTTTGATTTTGAAAATGTCTAACAAGGGCTTAAAAAAAACTTTATAAAAATCTTTTTCCGTAAAGGTTTAACGAGCCCGAAAAAGTAAACTCGTGACCTCCTTACTGTTTTTAACGAGCTCAAATGCATGGCACAAAACTATGCATAATGCAAGGAACATGAGCAAGATAAGGACATTCAGGGGGTGTCTGCGAATTCGGATGGAAAAAGGTTCAAATGCATCATAACAATGGGGAGGCCTAAACCTATATGCAAGGTTCCGAATATGCCTTCCATGACCAAAGCAAATGTCGAAAATGATCGGTAAACAAGTATAAGTCCAGCTAAGAATCCTGTCTCCAAGAAACATAAGTACCAAGATCATCTCTAAAACCTATGTAAAGATAAATATGATACAAGTCATTGCGGTAGAAAAATTTTCAACTTCACTATTGTTAACCTCAGACATAAGGCACATAGAGCTAACCACTAAAGGTGCCATAGTACCAACACCCGAGGGATCAAAATGATCATCTTCAAAATGAAGAGCAAAGCTGAAGGATGTGAAGGAATTTGTAGTGGCAAATTCATCATCATAGGAGTTGGAAATTCTAGAAGTAGAATCGAACTCATCAGGATCACTGATTTCTAGATCTATAGGAGAGCTCAAAGACTCATCAGAATCAAACGTCAAATCAGGGTTGGATGAGACTGTGAATGGATCCAAATTCAAATGGATGGTAGGTTGTATATAGGCTCATCTCGTTTAATAAGACCAAGGGTGGGAAGGGAATGAGATCTATGTTAGAAATCCTCCCAAGGCTCATCATTACCATGCATGAACTCAATAAAATCTTCATCTGAAGGTAGAGTACCATCCAGGAATTCATGTGAACAAGACGAGTTGGCTGCCCAAACTGGCAGCGTAATGAGATCTTCTTCAATTGTCTGGGAAGAAGAGAGATCCAGATCTGCAGTGGTTTGTTGGATATGATCGTAAGCGAGCTCCGCTACAGATAAAGGCATAGACATCCCGACATGCGCAATGTCTCTAGATGTGGAATTCGTGGATGGTAAAGTCCACGGATCCTCTAAATAGGAGGTCCGGAATAACATATTATTCGAAGGAGGAAACGCATTGTTGGTAATGGTTCCAATAAAATTCACAGGCACAGAATGGTTAAAAGTTCCCATCAATGAAGGGTACATTCCAACACCTATGTTCCCAGTTTTCGGCTGAGAATTAGAAACTTGCGAGATTACAGATCCCGTGTGTGCTATTGAAGGAGTGCCAACATAATCCAGCTGATCGATCATCACAATATTTCCTTCATGGGGAAAGCAGATAACTCTAAATACAATAGACGCAACAGCCTTCATAGCGTACATCCAGTTCCAACCCAGTAAAAGGTTGTAGTCGATGGGCGCATCAACCACTTCGAATTCAATATGCACAAACTTACCTCCCAAGGAGACAACAAGGGAAGGGATAATTCCATGCGGTGTAAAAGATCTACCGTCAAATGTAGTGAGTGTAGTTCTAGAAGGAAGTAAGGGAGGAGAGCCAAGAGCTTTCCAACAAGTTAGAAACATTACTGACGCAGAGGCACCTTCATCAACCATAATATGTTTAACGAAGCTCTTAAGGAAAACCACCTAGATTTGGAAAGCCACGTGGTAAGGTAAGCGAGGATGGACATCAGTATTATCGAACTTGATAACACTAGAAATTCCCCCATCCTAAACTCCTAACGCACTCAAAAGGGCATGCTTCTAAGAAGGACAAGCTTGCAAAACTTCAAGAGCCGGCATGACACATGGATTTTGGCCCAAATATTCTATGATGGAGTAGTTCTGTGTAGCTCGAGCATTAGGATTATGCATTGAGCGCTTGAGAACACCTTTCGGTATCCATGGCATAATGGAAGGCTTCTCGATATGCAAGGAATTGTCAAGAGGAGGGGGATGCTCATTCCCCAAATTCGGTTGTGGTGCACGATAATCACGTTGACGAGTAGAAACACAAACCTTTGACTGAACCATATTCACACATCCATAACCACTAGTATTGGAAGAAGACGTTGCCATTTCATTAGTACCATAACCAATGGTGGGAGCATGTGAAGCCATATTTTGATGATGAGGAAGGGGATCCTTCAACACAGTTGGGCTCTGTGCCAAATGCTTCAATTCTTCTTCAATTCGAGGACATAAGTGAGTAATATGATCCTCCCCACAAAGCTTGCAAGGGAATTTCAACTTAGGGCTAGGTTTATGATCCTCACCAGCATTACTGCCTTCCTGAGGAGGGTTAGCATTCTATTTACGAGGAGTATTATGATTGCTATTGTTGTTACTTCCATTGTTTCCACCCCTACGATTGTTTCTCCCCTTTTTCTTACCACCAGGTTGCTGGTTACCCAATGGTTTCGTTGATTGCACATTGTGTACATTAGAGGACAGAGTGGAAGTGGACAAGGTGTGAACCTGTCCGGGTGCAGACTGGCTTAGCAACAAATTTTGCATTTGATTAGCTACCAAGTCTATAGGGCAAGTGCATGCAGACCCAACGATTCCATCGGCATGTGGTCCAGGAACTAACGTAAGCTCATGTCTTGTTCTCGGTGCATCAGGAATAATGTCATACAAAATGCCAGACTGAGAATAAAGTAGATCTAACTGTTGGACTTTCAAGATAGTTTGTTCCTCAGTCATAATGCCAGACATCGAAACATCCTTAGCAATATATGGAAGTAAATACTTGAGGAACCATTCCAACAGGAACTCTGGAGGAATGTTGGCTTTCACTAATCTCTTCCACCGACACCACTCTTGAACATGGTCAGAAATATGTGTGGCCTTATTCTGATGGAAGGTGGACAACAACTCAGTACCAGTATCATAATGAACCAGTAACTGGAAATGGTCTAAGAAAACCAAATCAATCTCATTGAATCCCCTATAGGTGTTTCCGGGCAACTCCACATACCATTTCACGACTTCCCCCGTGAGGGTGCGTTGAAATAGGCGTAATCGAATGAAATCATGGTTCAAAGAGTTGGAGGAGCACCAAACGTGAAATGTTGTGACATAATCTCCTGGGTCCTCACCACTTTTCCCCTCAAAATTTGGAATGTTGCAAGGGGGCTTGGTAGGGACTAGGGGCCAAGTAGGGTAGTGACACACTGGTGTTAACACCCAAAAAATGTTCACTACCTCATCTACCCCATTACATGGCTCATTTGTCCATTTTCCTACCATATTTCCCTTAAAAACCCTAAAAATCCCACTAAAAATCCTCCAAAAGGCCTAAAATGCCTCCAAAAGGCCACAAAACCATTAAAAAAGCCCCAAAAAGGCTAAAAAACCCCTTTTTCCTCCAAAAATATCCAAAATTCCTCTAAAAATAGCAAAAACCCCCAAAAAGGGAATAAAAAATATAAAATAATGAGGAAAAGGAGGAAAAAACCCTATACAGCTTCCCTAAATCATATGGTTCCCAAAACCATGGGTCAGCACTCCACCAAAAAACTATAAATAGGTGATGGAGACCCCTTATTCCACATCCACAATCATAAGCACCCTTACTCTGCCAAAATCTCTCTTGAAACCCTAGCTCACCATTGAGCCACTTTCACCTTGAGAGCCCCTTTTGGCCCATTTACACCATTGGAGAAAGAGAAGGAGCAAGTTGGAGCTTGGAGCAACCCTCTTGGACATTGCAAGAGCTTCACCAACCTTCACATTGGAGGTAATATTAATACAAAATCCATTCTTTACATCTTTGTCTTATGTTTCATGCACATGTTTTAGAAGTAATTTATATTTCTGTTTTAGCATAATAATTTTCATTTACTGAACTGCTACTAAGGAGTCCATTCTCCTTAGTAGGTGCTCATTTTCACAAGCTAGGGGTAAAACCCTAGCTACAGTTTTGGCGACTCCCCTAGGTTTGAATTTCTGGTTTTAGTTTTAAAAAAAAAAAAATTAGTTTTCTGGAATAATTTCCCGTTTTTTCCTTTCGGCTGTCCCTTTCGGCCGCCGTAAACCGCGACTTTTCCCTCTGCAGTCATGTCTTGACCGCGTCTTTCAGGCTTTTACTTGTGACCCGACCACGGCTCTCATATTGTTTCCGACGCCCTGCCGACGGATTCAAGTCTATTACCTGCAATCCGACCGTGGCTAATCAGCCTGTTTGCTACGATCTGACAGCGCCTGTCGGCCATTTTCCCGCATCCTGACTGCGGCTTTAAGCCCCTTTCCTGCGTCCCGACTGCGTCTGTTAGCCTTTTTCCCATGACCCGACTACGTCTTTTTCCCTGTTTCCTGTGGTTCGACTGCCTCTGTCAGCCAAAAAGCCGCGACCTATCCGCATCTGTTTCCATTAAACCCACGGTCCGACTGCTCAGTTTCGCCATAGACCCGTGGTCTAATTTCTGCATTTTTTCCTGTTTTGAGCCCAGCCCCTTTGCTGCAATATTTTCTGCATCTGCACAGCCATCTGTCCTACCTGCAACCCCACTTCCCTACAGCCTTTTCTGCAACATAATTTATGTTCCCTTTACAGAATCTTTTTAAAAATTTCAGCATTTTTAATTCAAAAAATTTTGCAAGTTAAGTTTTGAATTCAGTATTATTGATAGTTAGAAGTTGCCCCCCTTGTGGCACTTCTATTTTGGGTTCATCACCTCATGAGCACACACTCTGTCACATAATTCAAGTGAGCCTTAAAAAATACTTAACTCAACCAATATTCTAACCCCACTTGGGGAACACAAAAGAATCTTTGTAGTTAGGTAGGATCGGGGGGATAGGCTTCCAATAACACCCCTTGGTTACTTACACTTGAGACATAGCTGTTGTCCAATTAGGGAACCAAAATCCCCTAGTACTTTTTGGCACGGTCACAACCAGTTTACCAGAGGGCCTCTCCCCTAGGAGGGTTGAAGTCGTGAGACTGGTTCCGGAGGCCTAAGTGGAATACTGCACTCCATTCAACAACATAAGGGATACCTTTCGCAGTTCTCGGGATATCCCTGTATTGGGGTATTGCAGTAAAAGGATGAAACGGTAGATTCACCTTTCTGGACGTGTCATGAACGGGGTATCTTAGTTGCCATTCTTCTAGGATTGACTACCCAGTGTCCCTCCCGGTAGGGGGATATCTTAGCAACTTGGCTTTCCTATTCATATTACCTGACTTGGATTTAATCACCTTGTAGAGGATATGTCTAGTTGAGTCAGAATACCTTTTAGTTAGGTGTTTGCATGCTCCCTTACCTCCTTTTGGTCTAGTGAGTCCACCATTTTTTGTTTTTCTAGGAAACCTGCTACTTTTTGGTATTCTGACCATCTTTGTTGATACTCCACTTATTGTAGCATAGCTGTTATAGTAGGTGTTTTGAGTTGGTTGTTGGCCTGAGTGCCTTGTTTTTTGAGCTCTCCTTCTGCACACTCGGTTGCATTAGGATTTTTGAGCTATTTTTCTACTCACCTCAACCCACAGATATTTGACACCATCTGTCACCATTGAGTTCCCGAGACATTCTCGACGTCTCAGGGGCGAGCCCCCACAGCACGGTTCACTTGACACCACCCGTCATCGCCACAGATCATCATCACTTGATACTACTTCTCATAGATCACGAGCCTTGTCCCTTGACTCCACTCGTCAGTGGCATAGGAATCCGTCACCAGATATTGACGCCCCTTACTTTACCTCTGATTCTGAGACAGAGTCTGAGAACCCCATTTACACTACCCCTACTAGCCCCATGGCTGGCATGACTTCCACTCCTTTTGTTGTAGGGACCATTGGTGGCACATCCACCACTACACCAGTTACTACACCTACTTTGGGTATGCCCTCCATGGGGCCCCCATCTATCGTTCCCCTCACTGCACCTATTCCCACAGCTGGAATACCTATCCCCACTCCATCAGTGGCTCACAGTACCCATGGTGGTGCAAGACCATCCTATACCACCTTAGTTCCCCCACTTGGGGGCACCATCCCAAATCCTACCCCTCCACTTGGGGGCATTGGCCCCACTTTGGTCCAACCCACTACTGTGTCACATCCTTCTTCCAATTTTCCATTCATGGCTAGCCTCAACCTGCCTAACCTGGCCCGATTGACCAACGATCCTATCCGACACGACCCTGCGTGGCCTCACATGCCTACCAAGCTCCCCTCTGACATCCCTAAGTTTGAGGGTAAGGTAGGTGAGGACCCACAAAACCATATTATGTCCTTCCATCTATTGTGTTCCTCAAACTCCATAGTGGGAAACTCTGTTCGCCTTCGTCTGTTACAGCGCACCTTCACTGGCTCTGCAGCCAAGTGGTATATCGAGCAACCCCACGGGACCCATGCCACCTTTGCTTCCCTTGCCTCGACCTTCCTGCAGTTCTTCCAGTTACCTGTCCGCTATGACGCGGGCGTTGAGATCCTCCTATCCTGCAGACAAAACACAGCTACCCACATCATGGACCACATTCATGAGTGGCGTCGACGTCGTAGCTTATGCAAGATCAAATTAGTCGACTATATCTTCCTAGATTGGTTCCTCAAATCCCTTCTCCCTGTCATTGCTAAGGATGTGGCATCAGAAAGACCCTAGTCCGAAGAAGAGGCCATCCTTAAGGCCCAACAGTTCGACCTCATTTACGCCCAGTCGGATTACCTATATACCATTATACCTGACGCCCCTCGCGGAGATTCCTTCCAGCATGATGCATCGGGGGCATCCCACGCTGCAGACGGCATCATTGGTCGTGTTTCTCCACATCCCCAACCATTTTCCATAGCACATCCTACCCCTAGCCCCGACCTTTCGCGGGCTACCTCACAGTCTGGAGCAACCAACTCATATGCTCCCATGACACATCACCACCATTCCCATGGACCCTCATGTCCACCTCAGTGCTTCGGTCATGCGACTCCTGCTTACGCTCCCCGGGTCGCACCTCAGCCCTATTACCACTAGCAGGCTGAACCAGCTTCTGTGCCTTCACAAGCCCAACCCGCTCATTACCTTCCCCAGGAAGCCCCTGCGGCAAACCCACAACCTGCTCCGCAGCCATATCAGCAACCCCCTCAAGTTGCTGCACCTGCTCCACCTCCACCTGCATATCATCCCCCGCAGCCTGCTCCAGCACCTGTGCAACCTCAGAATCCACCTGTTGCCCAAGGGCAAGTTTACGCCCAACAAAACCCGCAGCAAAACCAGAACAACCAACGCAACTAGGGCCAACAAAACCACGGCAAGGGCCGTAATCATGGGAACAACCAACCTATAGACCAAGCTGGTCAACCGGCTAATCCCCCCGACAATAATAATGCGGCCCCTGCTAACCAAAACCCTGATCGCCTGCCCAAGCAGGCTAAGAACCCCAATTTGCAAACAAACCATCCTTGTTCTATTTGCGGGGTCTATGGCCACTATACACATGCTTGCCCACACTTGGAGCGAGCGCGGCAACCTTGGGTTGATGATGCCCATCGCCAAGGGCATGCAGCTCCTCAGGCACCACCTAACCCCCGTCAACCTCAGCAGCCACCTTTGGTGCTGCAAAACCCCTTAACAACCCAAGGCGTAGTGAACACTCAGTCGTTGGCTCCCCCTCAAGCCAATGCACCCGCCCAATAGCAGATCACGTATGGTGCTCCAGATCAACCCATGTTTGACTCGGGAACCCACCACTTGTTGATGATGTCATCCGCTAATGTCAAGCTCCAGACTCGTCGGAAACAATATGGCTCCACCACTGAATCCCCTCCTACTGAGAAAACCCCTAATGCTCATCCCGCTGATCAAGCGTTACGCATATCCCCGCCTCCACTAGAGGGCGCTCCCAAAGCACCTTGTTTCCAGCTTCGCCGTATCAACAATAAACCCAATGCGCGGCCTGTGTCAAACTACAACATCGTCGATGACTTAGCCCAATCTCCTGCAGCCATGTCTGCATTAGAAGTCTTGAAAAACTGCCCTTCCCAACGCAAGACTTTACTCTTCGCCATTGCGGTGATTGACCCACATGATTTGAATTTGATGGCATTTGATTTAGACCAATCCGAACCACACCTGCCTTCCTCCTTAACATTCCAAGTTTCTGTTTCCGTTCGGAACCTTGTCATCCATCGATGCATCATTGATGAAGATGCCTCCACATGCGTTATGTCTACATTTGTATGGCAGAAGTTGGGATCCCCTACTCTCCAGCAGTCCACCACTGCATTATGCGCCTACGACGGTCGGTCGGCCCAGCCCCAAGGCCTCCTACCTAATGTCCCCATCCAGTTAGGTGGCAAAATCGTCCTCATCAACATCGAGGTAATCAATGCCCAATTGGATTATAACCTTTTACTTGGCCGCAGTTACATGTATGCCATGCGGGCGGTTGCCTCTTCTGTTTTTCGCACCATGATGTTCCCCCATGAGGGACGCATGGTCAAGGTTGACCAACTCACCTACTATGATCCCAATGCTCTCGCAACACCAGAAAATGTTCTCCCCATGGTTAAACAACCTATTTCTCGTGCCACCACCTCATTTGTTTCCTCTACGGGGCCTGGAGTTTACTCAGACGCGCCAATGACCTTCACCTTCCAAACCATTCCTCCCCCCTCATCTACGCCGGAAGTGTCTGACTTATGTACCCTATCCCACGATAACCTAACACCTAACAATCAACCACCCTTATTGCCTAAACCACCACTAGTACCTAGCCACATTGGTGTTACACCTATCTGTACAATCCCCTTCCTAGTCCACCCATCGGGAGTAGTAAGAGCCCTGGTTATGGATACCCTTAGTCTTCCTGGGTTAACCTTGGGATTACCCATCTGGTACCTTTCACCTCCCGTTCCCCCACCGACACCAAGCGTCATCCTCCAACCGATGCAACCCATGGCTACTACCACTCAGCCACCCCCTGGTGTCACTACCCCTTCGTCCTTCACGAATCCCCCTCCTACTCCCAAATCAATTGGGGGCAGAGGACCCCAACCTTACACTGCTGTACCACCTCCCAAGATAGTAAAAAACCCCCCTATGTTTCGTGCTCCTCCCAAATGCTCGTTGTGCGATGAGTTAGGCCATGCGACTCATCAATGCCCACAGTTACCGGCATTACAGGAACACATGCAGATGCTTGACGATGACCCCAATATCCCGGTTGTCAAGCTAGACCCCACCCCCAAGCCTAAAGATAAATCTTTGTGTACCAACCACCCCTGTTCCATATGCGGTGTTTACGGGCATTATTCACATCACTGTCCCGATCTCCCGGATTACAAAGCGGCTCTCTATGAGATGAACAATCTGGATCTTGAGACGGCCCCACCCACCAGTGAGGAGATCCACCCCCCGGTCTCCTCCCCTTCAGGAGAGGTTAATACCATTTATATGATCTCTTCAACCACTACCCCCTCGCCAACCGATTTGACGACCCAAACTTTTCGTACTGATGAGGAGATTCTCGAGGCCCTCACTGCCCCGGATTACCCCTAGGATGACATGCACCACCGTTCCTATTTCATCCCCGAAGAATCCTCCTCTAGCACAGCTACCCAATTCACGGTTGAGTCCAAAGACTTTCTTCCCACCAAGGTCGACTGGTTCAAGGACCCTATTCCTGCTCCTGACGCCTTCAAGGAGGGTAACATGGCCAACATCTCACCTGTCATCCAAATTGATATCGCTGCCCTAGGACATGCCCCTGAACTCATCACTTTAGGAGCCTTCTGCAGTAAGCAAGAGATTGAGGAATACCAAACCCTTTTCAGAGAATTCCGTGATGTCTTTGCCTGGTCCTATACCGAAATGGCCGGTCTTGACCCCGCCATTATAGAGCACCACATTGAAACATGGCCTGATGTACCCCCGTTCATCAAAAACAGCGGCCCATTCATCCCTCAAAGCTCCTAGCTGTCAAAGCTGAGATTGAGAAACTTCGCAAGGCAGGATTCATTTATCCTATTGCCTATACCACATGGGTTTCAAACCCCATTCCCGTTAACAAAAAACAAGGCACCATTAGAGTATGCACTAACTTCCATGATTTAAACTTTGCTTGTCCCAAGGACAACTTCCCCACACCATTTATTGACCAACTCATCGATGCGTGTGTGGGGCATGAAGTCCTCTCCTTCATGGATGGTTTTTCTGAATACAACCAGATTCAGATCCGAAAGGAAGACCAGTACAAAACTGCCTTTACTACCCCATGGGGCACCTTTGCCTATCGCATCATGCCTTTCGGCCTCAAAAATGCTGGTGCCACCTTCCAGCGGGCCATGACCTATTGATTTCACACCTTGGTCCATATCCTGTTAGTCTACCTTGATGACCTTACAGCTCGTTCCTGGAAACGATCCGACCACCTTAATGACCTTCGGCAAGTTTTTCTGCATTGTCGCAAATATCAAATCCAGTTGAACCCACACAAGTGTGTCTTTTGCATTCCGGCAGGCCGATTGTTGGGTTTTATTGTTTCCCAGAAAGGAATTACTATTGATCCCCTAAAAGTCCAAGCCATCTTAGACCTTCCCTCTCCTCGCACGCTCCGGCAGCTCCAAAGTCTGCAGGGGCGATCCAATTTCCTTCGACGCTTCGTTCCTGATTACGCCACTACCGTTCATGGTTTCTTGCGCCTGCTCCATATCCACATACCCTTCGTCTGGGATGGGCAAGCAGAAGCTGCCTTCGAAGCCCTCAAGAAAGCTCTCACACAAGCCCCTCTGATCTCCCCTCCGGATTTCTCTCAAGACTTCATACTATACGTCTCGGCATCCGAGCATGCCATGTCCAGAGTCTTGGTTCAAGAAGAGGCCTCTCACCAAGAGCATGTCATTTACTATGTCAGCCAAACCTTGTCTGGCCCACCCCTACGTTACCCCTATGAGGAGAGACTAGCCCTAGCAATGGTATTTTCTGTCCAAAAATTGCGACACTACATTTTAATTAGTCATACCACAGTCGTCGCCGACTCTAACCCCATGGTATATCTCCTAAACCGACGGCTCCTGCAAGGTCATGTTGCTAAATGGGTCATTATCATCCAGGAATATCACCTTACTTTTCGAACACCTAAGAGCACTAAAGCCCTCACGCTTTCCCAGCTCATTACTAATCTCCCTTCCCTTCTCCCGGCCAAACAAATCTCCGATGAGTTACCCGACAATCACCTGTTCACTATCTCGTCTGATGACCCATGTTACGGTGATATTTTGTTATACCTGCGCACACAGAAGTTCAGACCCAAAGTCACCCGTAATGGACACCATCACATCCGTCACCAGGCCTCTCGATATCTCCTATTAGGCGATGTCCTTTACCGGTGAGGGGTTGACACAATTCTTCGTCATTGCCTTACACACGAGGAAGTTGAACACGTCCTTAATGACTGTCATAGCGGTGCCTGCGAAGGCCGTTTCTCAGGGATGGCCACTGCCCAAAAGGTCGTCCGCGTCGGATACTTCTGGCCCACACTTTTCACCGACTGCATCACTACGGTCAAGCATTGCCATAATTGCCAACTTTTTGCTCCCAAGGCCCGGACACCACCTACTCCATTACACCCAGTCGTCACCGTTGGTCCCTTTTGTAAGTGGGCCATCGACTTCATGGAGTGTAGACCCCTATCTGCCAATGGCCACAAGTATATCATTGTCGTCATTGATTACTTCACCAAATGGGCGGAAGCCATGCCTACCTTCAATTGTACCATTGACACTGCTGCCCGTTTCTTTTTCAACCATGTTATCACTCAATTCGGGGTCCCTAAACAGTTGGTCTCAGACCATGGTTCACACTTTGAAGATGCCGTCTGGCGTGAGTTGTCCACCCTCCTCAAATTTGAACACTAATTTTCCTTTGCTTACTACCCCCAAGGGAATGGCCAAGTAGAGGCCATCAATAAAATCCTAAAAACCATCCTCCAACGCACTGTCGACCGGCATAAGTCCAATTGGAACCACATGCTATTCCCTGCCTTATGGGCTTACCGTACCTCCACCAAGACCACCACTGGTTTTACCCCGTTTCATTTAGTTCACGGTGTAGAGTCTGTCCTCCCCATCGAGTGTCAGATTCCTGCCTTACACATCGTCGTTGAGCTTCTCCCCGACACTTCCCCCCTCGAGCAGCGTTTGCTGACACTCGAACAAGCTGATGAAGAACGTCATGCCACTCTCCAGAACATTGAAGCTTCCAAGAACCGCTCCAAAGCCGGTTATGACAAACATGTACACCCTCGAACTTTCCATGAAGGCGACCTCGTCCTCGCCTATGACCAAGCCCATGAAAAAACTGGTAAAGGGAAGTTTGAGTCTATGTGGCAAGGCCCTTACATCGTGCAGACATGCCTCGGCAAGGGGGCATACATTTTAGCCGACTCCGAAGGTCACCCTTTGCGTAACCCCCGTAATGGGTTGTATCTTAAGCGTTTTTACCCATAAATGAAACCGCGGCCTCATTGGTCCGCATTGTACAGTTTGCTCTCTTTTTGTTTTTCACCTTTTTTACCATCATCTTACATTCATCATTTTTGCATGACCACAAATGGACCATCTCCCACCTTGTTACACTGGCTTCGCTGATGGAGAAAGCCGCTGGTCTCCAAACCTGGCTTCTGTAGCATGGGTCTTATATTCCCCCTCACATGAGATGATCCACCTTGACGAAATATGTATAGGCGCTGCTACCAATAACCAGGCGGAGTATGATCCTGTGACCGGTCTCCTGACTGCTGCCCTCCAGATGGGCATATGTCACCTTCATGTGTTTCTTGACTCCCAGCTACTTGTCTCCCAGCTCAACAACTGCTACCAGGTGCGTGATCCCTGCCTTTTTAGAAAATTCTTGCACGCAAAACAACTCAACCGACAGTTTGAATCCATAACATTCACCCATGTCCCGAGAGCCCAAAATAGCGTCGCAGATCAAATGGCCAACAACATCCTAGATTGGCATATCAATCACACCATGAAACACCTACATCATGCATCATGATCCCATAACATCTCATAAAAAATATATAAAAACCCAAAAATACTGCATTGCATCAACATTTGCATCCATGTACATAAATCATAAAACCACATGTATATCCATAGGGGCATCCACGTGCCTAATCATACATACATCATGCTGCATCACATAAAATACACAAGGGGCATCCACATGCCCAACATCCTATACTACTTGCATCCACGTGCAATACAAACATATCACAAACCATCAAGCGCATCCATGTGCGTACAACTAAAACAAGATCACAAAAAGGTGCATCCACGTGCATATATATCTATATCAAAAAAAAAATACATGTTCAGTGCTATACATGTCCTGAGTACCCCTGTACTCAGCTATACAAAAAATGTCTATACATGCCTAAAGCCTCATCAAATACATGCCATAGCTACAAAACTCGGGGGGAGTCCCCTGCACTCCCTAATGAGAGTCATACCCTACATCACTGCCTGCATCTGCTGCCTCTGAGTCCTCCCCTCGCTCCTCCTCTGGCAAGTCCTCATCCCCTACGGGATCCTATGCCCGTGCCCTATCCACCAAGATCACCACCCGAATCGCAATGGATCTGAACTCTTGGGGTGCCCTCATGCAATCCTGAACCACGTCTGAATTGACGTCTCGCCACCCCTTGTAGGTCACCCCTATCAGCAAACAGTCTAGTAGTGCCCGTACGGACTCCAGTGTCCCCTCTGCATCGCGGCGACGGACCTCCCCTCGCCCAGGCATAGCTGGAACGGCCACAATCCCCCTCCGTGCCACATGTCCTGGCGGTGGCCTCGGGCCCACATCTGCAGATCACCCATATGTCAGTAACAGTATATCAATCTACTATCATATATATAAAACTTGACATCCATAACATGCAAGAAAAAAATTACGTACCATCGGGTCCCCATGCCTGTCCTGGTGCTCGTGGAACCTCTGGATCTCCGGTGTAGTCCATGTCCCTATACGGGAAGTCATCCAGTGTCAATTGTATCTGGAGCCACTGCAGGTACAACTCCTACGTAAAATACCTACCAACATTTCCACCACCACGGCACCGCATCATCTCGCCCCACCGCACCATCTGTGGCTCCTTCAAACTTCCTGCTCTGATCGGCACCCGCGGCCGTAGTGTGGGTACCCTCTCCATAAAAAATGCACATAAGAAAGAACCATAGCAAAATCCCTTTCCAGATTCCTTCGCTGCTGTCAACTGCCGCTGAACGCAGGTGAGGAACATCTGGCCCCACGCATAGTAAACCCCATCCAGCACATGCTCTACCAGCTGCATCTAGCCCCCCGACACCTTCTCAGGTGACTGGGACCCCAATACCCGAACCACGCATGCCGCCATGGCCTGTACCGCAGGATCCTGTAGGTCTCTCACCAGAAGTGCATTCCTATGCACCCTAGCCTCTGGACCGCAGTACCGCTCTAGCATGTCCTCCATGTCTATGTCCGCAGATACTCGCGACTGTGTGTCTGCCACCCTACCCAGATAGGGCAACCTCGTCAAGAAGTATACATCGATCAGGGTGAGGTCCACCCTCTCACCCTGTACTCGAAAAGCCTGTATGTTCGGCTCCCAGAAACTAATCAGTCGGTTCAGCAGCAACACTGCTGACCGTATCATGGGTATCTGTGCGAACTTTAGTAGTCCGCACAGTCCCACCACCGATCGCACATGGTGATCCCCTCGGACCACGGTCACAATCTCATCTGGAGTCTCTTGCTCTCTCCATAGAACCTACGGCATCCTATCAATCACACAAAGTAGACTCATAAGAATCATGTCAACTAAATAAGTCCTTCCCCTCCCCCGGGAAGACCCTCATAGCTCGGCCCAAAACCGCGGCTTTAGGGCTTCCTACTGTAGTTTCCGACCGCGGCTGTCAAGCCTACAGTCGCGGTCCTTAACCGCGCCTGTCAACCCTCACCTCGCAGTTTGGCACCGCGTGTTCCCCCCTGGAACACGCGATACCAGACTGCGTATCCAGCCGAGAAACACGCGATACCAAACCGCGTGGTTCACCCCGAAAGTCGCGGTCGCCAACTGCGGTTTCACCCCCCTAACCCGCGGTCCACCCCACGTGGACCGTACAAATAACCCTGGGACCCCCTACCCAACCCCCGACCCTAAAAAACATGCAGGTATGAGTTTGACGGAATACCTGTATCTCCCGGATCTGGAATCGGCCAGTTGGATCATCCAGAAATGCCACCTCAGCTCTGGTCCACTCTGATCACTAGTCAAAGTCAAATAGTACAAATGACACTTGTCATGTTGGGCCCACTCACTATTTATAGTCAATTGACTTTTTCTTATTTAGGCCATTCCAGGCTCATACGGAGTCCATTTTTTGAACCCTTTCCACCACTGGAATCAGCACGACGAGACCGTCATGATGGTCACCTCGTTGCATTATTTTTGCCCCGTCATTTTTTGCCCATTTTTTAGACACCACTAGTCACCTCGGTTTGCATGCCACATCAGCCGTTCTCCATTTTTCGCATACTTTATATCATCGGATTCATTTTTCCGAGCCAGTGATGATGCTTGAGATCATTTCTCACTCTCACCCCCAGATGTTTCGGGTATTTTTCCAAAACGCCCCCCATCGCCTCGGTGTGCGTGCCACATCGGTCGTTATCCATTTTTGACACTCTTTATATCGCCGGATTCATTTTTCCGAGCTCATGATAATGCTTGAGATCATTTCTCGCTCTCACCTGGTGCAATTTTTAACATTATGTCCCGACACCTTGCTGCCTCGGTTTGTGCACCACATTGGCTGCCATCGGATTGTTCCACATTTTTAGATGAGCGATTCACTCCTGTCATACTGCAAATGTTTCGTTATTTTTCCACCATCCCATTCACCCTGCAAGGAGGCCCACCAGTGTTCCCCCCTACCCTCATTCTTGGTCATCATTACTGATCCTTGATTGAACACTTCCTCCTTGCTTGGCCATTCCTTTTGTTCGGTATAATTTTATCCCTTTTTCGAGCCGGACAAGTCCTTTATGAAAAAGGCACTTAGGGAGTTTTTGTTAAGCTCTTTTCTGACTCCTAAAACAATGAAAAGATCACCGAGCAATCTTGCTTCCTTTCATGCTCGTTAAAGTACCTGAAAGGGCATCTATCTGGTATAAGTTTAACCCTTTTCCGGACCTGGTAGACTAATTACGAAAAAGGAATACTCTAGTCACACCGGCTAGAAGAGTTCTTCATTGCATCCTTTTATGCTTCTTTGGGCCTTGGAGACTAACACACGAAAAAGCAACCCCCTGGAGTCTTCTTATTTGTTTTCAGACTCTCTAAAATTGAAAGCAACCACGAGCATGAACTGTCCTGGGCTCGTATAAATCCACACGACAATACCATTCCATTCCTTCAGAGTCTTCTTATCACTTTCAGACTCCTTAAAATTGAAAGCGACCACGAGCATGAACTGTCCTAGGCTCGTATAAATACACACGACAGTATCATTTTATACACACTTCTTCTAGTTCCCTAACCCATGAAGAAGTACCCCCTCCCGTGCCTCCTGGCACTATGATCAATCATCTCGGCAGCACCCCCAATCAGGTCACCTTTGTTCAGAGTATTCTGCAGTCTCCTGCCATTTTTCCACAGCTTGAGTCTCCCTCAGCCCAGTCCCACTCCCCGAAACAATATAGCTATGATCCCTTTCCCATCAGTCAGTTTCATATGCTTCCCGATCATCCCTGTCATCATACTCTGAACAAAGGAAGTTTGAGTCCACCCACTCTACTTGCCTAGTTGTCCCCCCGCAGTTTGGTCAGTCCTGCCATCAGTACTCTCACACTTTGGTTCTCCACCTCATGCTCCTGTCAAGGAAACCTCATTGCCTTGATAGTTGTAGGTCTCCCTCTGTCGACAACAGCACCTCTATTCCAGAGGATAGGCCCAGAGGTCCCTACGCCTTGGACTCATCACCATCTGTGGTAAGTGCCTACGGACCATTCTGAGAGGAGTCATCATTGCCTCTTCGAGTGGTTGTTTCTCACATGCTCGACTTCAGCACCTTGATTGTATCGTCGAGAATCGCGTAGGGTTACATCCCTTCCATTATTTTTCAAAGACCCTGGATTTCCCCCGACTCTTGCACATTGGTGAGTCACTTCGGAACGCCCAGTTCTATGTTCCCGTGGATGTCCGGGCTGTGTTGGCGATTGTATTCGGATGCCATCCAACTATATGCTTCCTTGAGTACCCAGTTCTGTTCCAGTTCAGTATACTATTGAACCATGATCCAACAACTCATCAGTTCCTCTGGTACCACACTCAGCAGCACTGTTGATATTCCAGTGCACCAGTTCTTCAGTTCACTCATGGTCCGCCCAGCAGTATGTCCCAGATTTGTGTCCCCTCTGGACCCTTATGATGTACACAGTGGTTATCTATGTATCTTACAGGTCCCTCTTTTCGGGCCTCACAGTTCTTTTTCTGTATCTTGATACGAGCATGGGTATGCCCGCCTCATCCATATATTGAGATTCTTCCTCATTCAGTATTTGAGGTCATGTATATGTCAGGTCCCCATTTTTTGGACCCCATTGTTATTGTTATGTTGTATCCTGATACGAGCATGGGTATGCCCGCCTCGTCCATATGATCATATGATTCCTCATCCATTATTGAGGTTATGTACTTTTAGTTCTTCTAGTTTGTTTGGGATTGTTGTTCCGGGCTTCAGTTTGTTTCTTCTCTTCTCCACACCCCAGGAAAACCTTACATGACTTATGATGTCCATCAGCCATACAATGAGCTCCTGCCCTCGTACATCAGGGGGCAATCTGTTAACACCCAAAAAGTGTTCACTACCTCATCTACCCCATTACATGGCTCATTTGTCCATTTTCCTACCATATTTCCCTTAAAAACCCTAAAAATCCCACTAAAAAGCCTCCAAAAGGCCTAAAATGCCTCCAAAAGGCCACAAAACCATTAAAAAAGCCCCAAAAAGGCTAAAAAACCCCTTTTTCCTCCAAAAATATCCAAAATTCCTCTAAAAATAGCAAAAACCCCCTAAAAAGGGAATAAAAAATATAAAATAATGAGGAAAAGGAGGAAAAAACCCTATACAGCTGCCCTAAACCATATGGTTCCCAAAACCATGGGTCAACACTCCACCACCAAAAAACTATAAATAAGTGATGGAGACCCCTTATTCCACATCCACAATCATAAACACCCTTACTCTGCCAAAATCTCTCTTGAAACCCTAGCTCACCATTGAGCCACTTTCACCTTGAGAGCCCCTTTTGGCCCATTTCCACCATTGGAGAAAGAGAAGGAGCAAGTTGGAGCTTGGAGCAACCCTCTTGGACATTGCAAGAGCTTCACCAACCTTCACATTGGAGGTAATATTATTACAAAAGCCATTCTTTACATCTTTGTCTTATGTTTCATGCACATGTTTTAGAAGTAATTTATATTTCTGTTTTAGCATAATAATTTCCATTTACTGAACTGCTACTAAGGAGTCCATTCTCCTTAGTAGGTGCTCATTTGCACAAGCTATGGGTAAAACCCTAGCTACAACTGGATCATTCGTGAGCTTCGAAAGATTGGGAAGATTCAAGCATGCAAGGAATGGGAGCTGAGGCTAGAAAGCTTGATTATAAGCTCCCATAAAAGGTTGGTTAAACGAAATTGTGTTATATGATAGACCAAAATCTTGACCATGAGGATTAAACTGCTAATACTGGGGACCTGATGGCCCATAAGCTTTCCCATGGCCATAATATTGATAACCTCCCCATGGCTAACCCATTTGAGATTAAGCAGGTATATGCGTGTTTTGAACACCATATTGGGGTGGTGGGTGATACTGGTGGCCAGCACTGACTGTGTTGTAGTAAGGGTTGCCACCATGAATATGGGGAATGTATGTACTATTCATAGCGGGAACCATGTTGTATTGATCGTAGTGGTATGGTATGTTCCCACCCCCAACATTAGGATTAGTTTCAGCAGTCGTGTGGTGACCAGAAGCATGAGAAGCATTTCGAGGTCCAATATGGGTGTGACCAGTAGCAGGGTTGGTGGTGTGATGTCCATGTGGATAGGAAATATTCCCACTATTTGCATTAGCATTACTAGAGGTAGCAGTGGATGCAAAAGTATGCGGTATGTGTCCACCCCCGTGGTTGGGAGGAACAATATCATGTGCAAAGGTAGTCCTGGGTTGACGAGTAGCGATGCGTGTATTAGGTTCTGGATGGTGAGTCATATTCCGAACAACATTCCAGCTAGGTTGTGTATTCCTAGGAGGTGGTCATGCTCTAACATAAGCATTGTTAGGAATTTGAACAGTCCCCATACTATGTGAGTGGGTGGACAACGTAGTGCCCCCAGTGAGGGTAGTGCCCCCAGTGGGTATAGTATGGCTAACACTTTGACTAGTTCCAACATGAGTACCAACCATAGTGGAAGGTTCGACAGTATTGTGACTAGGCATACCAAAAGAGAGTGCAGTGGGGTTGATAATAGGGCTGGAATAATCATGAGTCAGAGGCCTCCTGTATCTAAAATCACAGGGAAATGAAGGAACAAAAGGCTCATGCTGTTCTTCATCCTCGGGTAGGTCGGGCATTCCATAAAGATAATTATTCGGATTCAAAGGATCAAACGGATCCTGGTCAAGTGGATTAGGCCAAATAGAACCAGGTTGAGTGTCAGGTGGATCACCTCCCCAATCCTAACGAGGAGTATGGGGATCGGAATTAAGGTCAACTCTACCCGAAGGAGTAGGAGGGTCTTGCCCAATATCAGGATGTGTAACCATGTAATCTTCAACATACGTCTCGTATGAATCTGAAGACTCAGAGGGAGCCCTCCGGTGTCCCCTAGCAATACGCCGTGTAACCTCGAGTGGCTTTAAACCAACCAAATGACGGGACCGATGGAGAGTAGGGCTCTGCACCACATTCTCTCTAGAGAGAGACACAGCGTCTCCTAAAGGCCAACTATCGATCAAAAAACAGTAAATCAAAAGCACACACCTAGAGAAACTACAGCGAAGAGCAAACAAACAAAGTGGCTAAATGAGCTCCCGACACTAGAGCTGGTATGTCTCACCTAGGAGAGGCTTGAGACTCCCAAACTATAGCCGGAGGTAGCAGAATCAGTTATAGAGACACCCAGGCTTCACTATGTCGACAGGGTCAAGTCCACTACACGAACACAACTGTGTTGTCCAATCCCTATCTAACTCAGGACACAAACAGCATAACCACTGCAAGTACCCTGTGCAGTACATAGGTAAGGCAAGTATGTTCACCTCAATATAACCAATGCTCAGGGGGACAGTCATAGGTGGGACCCATCCTATGGGAAAGGTATCTAATCCCGAAGCACAAGAGGACGAACCTCCAATACCCCTAGTTACAAACAAATCCTGGATATATCTCCCACGTTCAGCCAGTATCAGAGGGATATCTCCTCAACCAACCTCCCGTGACCTTGTGCTTAACTCTGGATTGAGTAGAGCTTCCTAAGAACACTGATCTATACCATGGATTCCTCCACTCCCTGGTCAAACACCTAATGTTTCATCTAGTAGTCTTGGATTGTTAACGCACAATGATCTATTCCAAGACTCTAAACCTATGCTAGTTGGTGTACCCTATAAAATAAAATTAGTCTAATAAATTTTAAGGATTAAGCGTTAATTTTAGTGGCTGTGATTACTCAAGGGATATGATCGTGAAACTATTGATGTGTAGACTCAATAGTATGCAACATCGTCTAATCCTAGACTCATCTATCCAATAAAACAATGACACTAATATGCAAAGTCAACCAACAATTCCAAAATAAAGATGCAATCTTTTACCTTTTCGATGCACAAGAAGAACCTAAGATGAAGGCAACAAGCACTCAATGCAAGATGCAGTACATGAAAGTAAAATATTTTTGTATTTTCGCTTATAAATTAGAAGGAAAATGCAAAAAACTAAATGAATATTTTTGTATTTTTTCAATATAAATGAAATGAAAAAATGCAAGAAAAATCCTACTATTCAGTCACTGAAGTGCCAAGAAGATCACTAAGACAACCTAGCAGATCCTAAACAACAAGACTCATCCAAAGGAAAGAGCTCAAAAGGTAAAAACCAAGAGGTTAAAACCAAATATGGTAAAAAAAAAACAAAGAAGGCTCAACCAAGAGAAACGAAGAGATCTGGTCACAACCAAGGCATGAAACAGTCAAGAAAGAGGTCAACAAAGACTCAGGAACCAACCAAACTCACCGAGCAACAACCAATAGCGATAAACCAACAAAAGCCGGAGTTACATGCTACTGTCGAAGGAATACCTACGGGTACCCGCGAGCAGTAGAGTAAACAAAGGCTGGTAGACGCGGGCAGAACTAAGCTAGTGTTGGCAGGAAAAACTACCCTATAGTAAGGAGACTGATACTATCAACTGAAAGGGGATGACAAGTAAGCGTATTAACTGCATTACAGAAATGTTCGTGAAAGGAAATAAGTTATGGGCCCTGAGAACATACCTTTCGAATGACATTCGATCCTATCTCTTACTCGATCTTGTGCTCGATCCTCAAGTCCACTTCTCGTTCGTCAAACCTGCAATACAAGTACCTTTCTCAACGTATCTTGGATAATATATAATGATGGAAAAAGACACAGCAATGTAAACATCCAATATTAACCAAAACAAATCCAAACTAATATATAAATTCAATGAACACTTAATTTGGGACAAGAAAGATGCTTCAACCTTTTATTTTCAAATGCAAATTGATGTTACAAAATATACCTGACTTTGTGACATGCTCCTGCAACTTGATCCTGGGTTCTGCTCTTCTCTGGCTTGGATATCTTCCAACATAAACTCCTCCAATGCAAGCTTCTCTTTAAAAGTCTCTTAATAATATTCATGTCTCTAACCCCTCTCTTTATTCTTCCCTATATTTATAGGACAAGAGAAGCAGTTTTGGTTGAGAAATGCTTATGGAGGAAGTTGGGGAAGTTGGGAAACCAACTGCAACTAATCCTCTTCGTGAAATCAATTATTTTTTAATCATCTTTTGAGATGTACGCTACTATTGTTCAGTGAAGTAGCATTCAGGGTGCTATTATAGTGCTTGTAAACTAGCACTCATCACTTTTTGAATGTTGAGTGCTGCTATGCTAAAGAGGAGTAGCACTCATAAGGCTTGAGCACTACTATTACACAGTGGAGTAGGGTACAAGTGCTAGTCGATTGAAGTAGAGTAGTGCTCATATCTCAGAATGACATTTTTAGGGTTTTTCAGTCTTATTAGGAGGTGGAGTAAGTCAAAGTCTCATCTAGGGTTAACATGCTCCTCCATCCAAGTTGTCCTTTTGTGTGATCAACAAATTAAGGTGATCACGAATAGAGAGGTGCAGGTTTGACCTATAACAGATGCCCCCTAATGTGTGAGGTCAGAGGGAAACGATGGCCGAAATACATTATAATCCAAAGCTAGAGGAGGAGCAAAGAACCGCAGAAACAAGTCACAAGAGCACATGAAACAAAGATCAAGGTCAACAAGCAATTACATCTTTGAAATCATATAGATGTGCAGTGTGATACAACATGATCTCTGATACATAACAAGGAGATGTATATATAGCATGGCCACTTGGAGTACAAGCGTGGATCCATGTCAAACTGAGAGATCATATCCATAACAACAAACTGGATCTATGTCTCATGGACAGCCGAATATAAGTGAGGCTCAGTCTTGCGCAACTTGGGTGATAAGAGAATGAGGTAATGTCATCCAAAATCCCAAGGTCTTCATCCGAAACAACTCTAGGTACAAACCCTAACCATGTGAATAGATGAGCTGACAGTCGAACATGGGGGGTATCGTTTGATTACTGGTCATTGATGTATACCGTTAACAAATGCGAGGACTTCCATCAATAATGATGATGGGGCCCAAGGTACCAAGTACGATCTGCCAAGTGTAAATAGATGGACTTGGAGTCGAACACTTGGGGATCCTTTCGAAGAAGAGACATTGATGTATTCTCAACATTCAACAGTGAGGAAAATTGCCACTGATGACTGCAATCTCCAAGGTACTAACCGAAATTCTAAACTTCAATCCCAGAGTAAAATGAGTTGATGTCGATGGGAAGAAGTTCGTTGGAAGGGATGCCTTAAGGAATCCTCCATCATCCAACTCGAGGAACACTCAACTGGTATGACCTGATATGGAATAATATGTAACAAGACTGACACTAGGATGGCCGACACATGAGGTCAAGGTAAACTACAGAATGGCCAACACAAAGTATATCCTTGAACAGTGAGCACGACACAAAGTGACTCAGGAAGTTTCCAACATAATGGGGTAAATGATAAGCTTGAAATGTAAGAGACATTATCAGACCCTCCATATGGTTGGAAGAATAACCAACTAGTGGAGTAAACAACTCGAAAAGCAGGTTCACCCTGAGGTCAAAAACTAAACCCAACCGACAAGATAGACTCAAGTAGGTGCTATGTTCAAGGATAGAACTGACTCAACTACCTTTGACATTGAAGATATGACACATCTTTCCCATCTCTTATTGTTTTTAGATAAAAGAATACCTTTCTTGTTGTTTTAATGAGTCCAAGAAAGAATGAAAACTCAATAGATCCAACCATGTAAAAAGTTTAACGAGCCCATGGGTGGAAGACTCAAGACCTTCTTTATTATTTACAGAGTTCGAAGAAGAGATAGAAGATTACTCTATATTACTGATCTCTGGATTTTAATATCGAGCCGAGATCTATTCTTGCTCGTCGGTGTTTTCAATTTTAAGGAGTTTGAAAAACTTAAACAATAACTCCATATATTTGCTCGTGGATTTTAGTATCGAGCCCAAGAAGATTAATGCTTGCTCGCCGATGTTTTCTTGTTTATAGAGTCTGAAAAACTTAAACAATCCTCTTTTCACCTATCCGTGGATTTTATATCGAGCCCAGATTGGTCTGTGCTCGGCGGTGTTTTCTTGTTTATAGAGCCTGAAAACCCTAAAGAAAGGCTCCAAAAGGTCCTTTTTCATGTAGTTAGTCTCCTCCCCCGAAAAAGTATAAAACAAAGGAAAAATAACTCTTCTAGTGCATACAGAAGTATACCTAGAGTATACCTTTTCCGTAATTAATCCACCTAGGCCCGGAAATAGGATAATTCTATACTTGAGTGGATGAGCCTTCGATTAATTTAACAAGCTCGAAGAGGACAAGTTTGCTCGGCAATCTTGTTTAGGTTTAAATAGTCCAAACAAGAGCTTAAAATGACTTAAAGGTCAGCTTCTAGGATCATAGCTTCATACTCTACCAAAACTAGGTATTCAACAAAATATTAGTTAATGCGACAAAAAATCTCGAATGATATATGAATTTGAACTATCATCTAGTTGAGAAGGTCTAACATCGAGAGTTTTTAAACTTAGGAGATCGATCCTACAAAAAATTAAGGAAAAATACGAGCTGGATTAGTATTACACCATATGTATGTTTCAATTGATTAATTAGGTGATTTTGATAAAAATTTTGAAACTATAGAAAACTAAACAATGGTGGGTAAAAATTAAAATCCAATTCATATATATAATTTCATTTTAAAAATCAATTTCCAATTTGTTTTTGTAGGGCAAAGATTTGGGTCAACCTTGGCATTTTCAAATCTCCGTCGCGATCAAATCAAGCATCCAAACGCCGTTCTTCTTCCACCAAGTGAGTTAGAATCCTCCACACTTGCATTTTTATGGTTTAGTTTTCATTTTTTGAGCCAAAAATTGCTTGCAACGCAATGCTCACAACTCTTACTACGCGGGCGCTACTATGTAACAATAGCAGTAGCGTGTAAAGGAGGTGAGCGCTACTGTGCTCAAACAGAGTAGCGCCCATACGTTATTGTGTAGTATACACAGTAGTGCTCAAGCCTGAAAACCTAAAGCAAGCATCGAGAGTAAAAAAATGTCATTTTTTGTGCAGGATGGTTCTTCAATGGAGGGAGAGAGAACATGAGGACATGGATAGGTTGGCCATGCAAGATCTGGCCACTCTCCACACTCTCCGAAGATGCTATTTATTGAAGTTTTACCGAACCGTAAACATGAGGGCCCTAAACAAATTATTTTGAAGACTTATTCAGTACTGAGATGTGGATACCAATACTTTTGTCATCCGTGGGCAAAATTTGGAGTTTACAGTTGATGACATATATTTCATTACTGATCTCTCACATAGGGGAGATGTATTAAATATGAAAGGGTCTTCTCGTGTGGGCATAAGGTCTATGCAAGAGTACGTGAACTCATATTGTGTGGCTGGAGTTGAGAAATTAGGAAGCCAAGTCTTGATTTCTACCATTGAAGGCCTCCCCTTGAAGGTGATAGTGAGTATGATCAACCAAGTGGCAGGTAGTGCCTCACTACACCTAGCTTCTAGGAACTCTATGCATGTTGGTGTACAATGCTTACACAGTCATGTATATGATTGGTGTACTAGTTTACTGGCAAGCATGAAATCTCAATTGATAGGTTGTAAATCCGGCACAATGAAGAATTTTGGGTACAGTAGCATTTTGTGTACTTTCTTATTTGAGAGAATTCCTGCTATCAGTTTGGGGATGCCTCTACCTCAGGTGAACCCCCGTGAGCCCAAACTAGGCTGTTGGGGTGACATATTGCTCCGCCAGGGTGGTGGGGAAAGTCACTATTGTTATCATACTGATGATTTCTAGGGGTGGTGGGAGAGGCAAGTGCCCGCTTTCGAGCAGTTTCCATATGTTGGATTGGATTTCCGTCATGATCAAGAGCTAGTGCTTCCTCCAGGTGGAGCCTACGGAGATATTGGTATGTTTAATTTTTGAGAATTATTTAATTTTTTCAAACTTTTCAAGCATTTGATTTTTATGAATGAATTTTGCAGCGTTAAACAAGTGTCATATGCAGATCTTGGGCCTATTCATCCCGAGGGACATACTACCATCTTTGTGAGGCTAGCTGATATTACTGCACCAGATGCTATGTTGGGGACCATAGAGAGAAAAGTGAGCCGGTTGACTCATGAAGTTCCTGCATGCCGTATGGATCAGATACCTATTGATATGCAGGAAGATGTAGTTGGGGTGCCCCCAGCATGGCTTAGGGTGTTTCGGAAGATAGCTAGGCTAGTCATATGCTATCGCAATGCAGTAGATGATGATGAGGTCCCTCCTTCTCCATAGGAGAGGGATACATTCTATGTATATATTTTGAGGCTACTATGCCCATTTTTGTACTTTTATGACATGACTTGATAGACTTGTGATCCAAAACTCATATATACTTTTGATACAGTATCAGTTATTTACATATGTATGTGTTTGAATTTTATGTCTGCAATGTTGTTTATGAAAGTGTATCATACAAATGCTAGTCTAACATATAGTTTGCTAATGAATAAGATAATGAGTTTAAATTTATTGGAATGTGTTCATATATAATAGAATGAAACTGTCTTTCCAATAGTCTAACTCGTAGAAACTGACGTAGCAATCCAGGATCTCTAATCTAGTAGACACCTGTTAACTGAAATACAGTTAGTTGTGAGTCAAGTCTTACCTCCAAATGTGAAATGCCATGACTGAGAGAATCTTGGAGAAGTTCTATAACTGCATTGTATTCGGCCACATTATTCGTGGTAGGACCCAAACAAACCCCCCCCCGAAGAGGCAAGTTGGCCAGCGGGTGAGTAAATGACCCAAGCTGTTGCAGCCAACTGACAGGTGTGGCGACTAGCGCCATTAGCAAATCCTAAGAAATGTTCGGTTGACATCTTGTACATGAAACAAAAAACACACATAAGATTAACTAACAAGCATAACAAAACTAGCTTTACAAAAATATACGGCTATGTTACAAGAAAAAGTACGTCAGCCTAAGCGTAGTACTTCTTCAGGTAGAGCCCATTTCTAGGCTCGGCCAGCTTATTACCTTCGTAATCTATCAGTTCGTAGGAACCTTTCTTCATTACTTTAAGAATTATAAAAGGTCCGAGCCACCTATATTTGAATTTTCCAGGTCCTAGGGGTTCTTTGTCTTGATCCCAAAGTAGGACCAAGTCTCCTTCAATGAAAACCCTGGGTTTGATGGATTTGTCATACTATCCTTTGACTCATTTTTTGTGGACCTCGTTTGTTGTGAGCACGTTGCAGTGCTGTTCATCTAGATGTTCTGAGTGTAACAAACGTTCTTCTAGTATTGAAGTATCTTGTAGTAACTAAACTACTAGTTTTAGTGACGGAATCTCGCATTCAATCGGTACAACTGCTTCTATCACATGCACAAGTTGGAAGGGAGAGAATCCAGTAGTAGTCTTAACGTCGGCTCGGTAAGCCCAAAGAGACGGATACAGCATGATGTGCCAGTTATTTCGACTGGCATTAACAGTTCTTTGCAATATAACCTTTAAAGTTTTGTTCACTGCTTCGACTTGTCCATTCGCCTGTGGATAGTATGAAGATGAATGTTGTTGTTGAAAACCAAGCATTGTATACAACTTCGTCATCATGCTATTTTGGAAATGACTGCCATGATCAGTCACTATCTCTTTAGGTATGCCAAACCATGCAATAATCTGATTAAACACGAAATAAGCGACAGTTTCTCCATCTGCTTTAATACTAGGCATTGCCTCTGCCCACTTAGTAAATTAGTCAACAGCAAGGATGATGTAATGATGTCCTCCAGCCAAAACTGGATTGCAAGTCATGTAATTAACCCCCCATTTTGTGAAGTGACCTGCTGTAATCACAGGATGAAGAGGAGCTGGGTGTGCCATCATTTTCTTAGTGAAAAACTGACATGGACGACAGTGTTTCACCGCTTCCACACAATCTTTAAAGATCGTGGGCCAAAAATATCTAGCACGCAGTATCTTATGAGTTGTTGCCAACCTGGAAAGATGTCCCCCACAAGCTCCACTGTGGGCATCATTTAACACTACTTCGGCTTCTTCTCGAGTTAAGCAATGTCATAGAATGGAATCTACCCCACATCGATATAAATTATCTGAGATGATAAGGTAGTTCTTCGCATGGATTTTGAGCTTGCGTTGCTCTTCTTGAGAAAAAGTAGTAGGACACCTCAAAGTCTGGAGATATACTAAGATATCTCCATACCATGGGTCAGAGGAAGCAATGAGGAAGATATGTTCATCTGGGAATGATGATTCTTCCTCAACGTATTCTAGGTCACTTGGAAACTCTGAGATTAACTCAACGAACACTAGTGATTTCTTCGACTTGGCCGATTGGAAGACCAAATCGAACTCCTATAGGATTACAATCCATTTATTATATTTCCCACCGATGATTCATCGGGTGAGAACGAACTGGAAAGGATTGACTTCTACTATCACAGTAGTAGTTCATAAAAGTATATAGTGATGAAGCCTCTGTACCGCATAGACCGCAGTAAGTGCTAACTTCTCAACATGCGAATATTTAACCTCAGGGGCTATCAATGCACGAGAAAGATAGTAGACAACATGCTCTTGGAGCGTATCATCTTCCTGAACCAAAACTATACCAATTGTATTAAGAGATGCTTCCAGATATAAAAGAAAACATTTTTCTTAGTTTGGCGGGCTCAACAAGGGTGTTGAAAGAAGTACCTTTTTTAAGGCTTCAAAGGATGCTTGAGCAGCTTCATCCCACACAAAGTAGGAGTCTTGTTTGAGTAGCCTCATAAAACCTTTAGTAATTTTAGCATAGTTTATGATGAATCACCGTAAGAAATTAGACATGCCTTGCAGACTTTGGAGTTGTCGCAAGGTGCGAGGAGGAGGTAGATTTACAATCGCCTCTACTTTCAGCGGGTCGACCATTATGCCACGATTGGAGACAATGAAGCCCAGTAGATGTCCTGATTCGACACAGAACACACACTTATTAGGATTCAAACGAATCTTATATTGTCTGCATCTTTCAAACACCTGTCTAAGATGAGCTGGATGATCCCGTCTCTTTTGAGATCGCATTGGGAGATCATCCAAGTAAGCTTCTACTATGTGTTTGATATCATGAAAAGAGAAATTCATTGCACGTTGGAAGGTAGCTCCAACATTCTTCAAGCCAAATGGCATCTTTCGGTAAGTGAAGGTCCCCCACGGGTAAATGAAATTTGTTTTATGCTGGTCCTCAGGTTTGATTTATATTTGATTATATCCCGAAAAACTATCCATGAAAGAGAACATCTCATGTCCCGCACAAGCATCTATGATTTGATCGATCAATCATGTAGGATAGTTATCTTTTGGACAAGCTTTGTTCAAGTCCCGGAAGTCAGTACAGACTCTAATGGTACCTTGCTTCTTATCAACCGGAACGGGGTTTGAAACCCATTCCGTCATGTGAATCGGATAGATGAAATTGGCTTTAAGCAACTCAACCTCTGCCTTAATGCTGGCCGCTTTTCTAGGGTTAATAGGACAGAGCTTTTGTCTCATAGGTTTTGCATTGTGGTATGTCGTGATGACATGCTCCACGATGGCTGGTTCTATACCTGGCATCTCCTCATATGACCAGGCAAAAATGTCGTGGAATTCTTTAAAAAGTTTTGTATACAAAGTGACCTCTTATGGAGAACAGTTTGCACCAATAAAAATGTTTTCCATGACCGTAGGTTTGGTGGAAATGTTGCTCGGAATTGTTCTTGATATATTAGCCATATTTCCCTCAACATAAACAGCTCTCAAAGTAGAAGGAAAAGATGACAAATCAACCAATCCACTAGGTCTCACGGGGAATTCCCCTCTCTCAATCCTATCTAGATCTGGAAGCATGTAGGACCTATGATGCATATGTTCCCATGGTTGGTCCAGGCCCATCATGACTTCTAATATGGCTTCATCAGACGGTAAAACCGTATCTAAACAATCGAACGAGTGAGTGGAATTCAGTGACCATGCCAGAGCATAGTCCATATCTAACTCAGCGGAGACTGGCGGAGTCATGATATGTTCCATTGCAGCATGTTGTGTTTCCATATAGGCCACTTCCGCAATGGATGGAGGCACAAAAGGTTCTGACGTAGTGGGAAGGATCCAAGGATCAGTTCTTAAACCAACCGTGAATGTTTTGGTAACAATACCCACAGTAGAACGCATAAAAAGAATAGGGGAGGGGAGGTCGAAAGTGCCTATTAACGACCCGTACAGCCCTTCTCTTAAACTCTCATTAACCAGGGCGGTTTGATCAACTAAGGGAACTGTGGTCTCTGAAGAAGTCTGGTTGTTTCTCTGAGTGAAGGAAAGTTGATCGACTGTAACGACCTTACCTTCAAACGGGAACATAACAACTCAAAAAACTGTCGATGCAATAGCTTGCATGGCATACGTCCAGCTCCTGCCTAATAACATATTGTAATCAAGTGGAGCATCCAGAACTTCTACTTCTACAGCAACTGTATTACCAGCCAATGTGACATCAAATGATGGAAAAACCCCATGTGGGCAGAAAGTCCTGCCATCAAATGCAGTAAGTAGTGTGTTAGAAGGGGCTAACTTGGGGGAATCCAAAGCTTTCCAACAAGAAATTGACATTACACAAGTTGACACGCCCTCATCTACTACAGCTCGTCTGATGGTCATTGGGCCATGGATGACTTCAATCTGAAGAGAAACATGGTAGGTCAACCAGTATTTGATATCAGCCATATCAAATCGTGTAGACATGTTAGAGGATTCCATACTTCCAATAGCTGCCAGAAGTGGATTCTGTTGTAAAGGACAACTTTGCAAGACTTCTAGGTTAGACATGGCACAAGGGGTCTGGGTTAAATCTTCAACCACATTATAGTTGGAGGTAGCCTGAGTGTTGGGATTGTGCGATGCCCATTTCAAGACACCTTTCGGGATCTTGGGCATTGGGTCCACAGGTATGTGGAGTGGAGTGGAGGATTCTGGAATCTCTTTATCTTTTTTTCTGTGTGTCTGGGGTATAATTCCTGACTCTCATTTGTAAGAGTGCATCCGAATTAACCATGTTAATAAAAGTTTGATCAACCGTAGCATGTGTAGTGCCCCCAGTGTTGGAGGTGCCAGAAGATAAGCTCTGCCCCTTAGGGAATGGATCTTTCAGTACGGTAGGCTTCTTTTCTCTTAATAGCTTCTGGGCTTCTTCAAGCAGAGGGAATTGGTGAGTAAGGTGGTCCTGCTTGCAAAGTTTACAAGGGAACTTGACCTTCTTTTTCTCTTTGTTACCCTCTTCGGAATTCTCCTTTCTGGGCTTCTGATGGTTCCCCTCTCCTTTCTTGCCCTTCTTTTTGTTATTGGGCTACCGAGGGCCCTTTTGATTGTTCTAAACTTGGTTGGCGGGTTCAGAAGTAGAAGGAGAGGTTGTGATGGAAGAAACTTCTGCAGTCGATTGTTTGACAGATAAGGCATGGACATGTTTGGTCAATGCTTTGAGGTCAATGCTTCGAAAGCTGCAGAGTCAACTGAACCCACTATGCCGTTAGCATGTGGTCCAGGTTTAGGTCCACTCAGATCGGTATTCGATTGTGGTGCATCAGGTATGTTCTCATATAGTAACCCGAATTGTGCATAAACAAGATCTAACTACTGGGTCTATAGGATGGCTTCTTCTTCGTTAGTCACTCCAGACGTAGTTACTTCCTTAGAAATGTAAGGAAGGAGTGATTTCAAATACCACTCAAGAAGGAATTCTGGAGGTATGTTGGCTTTAATGAGTCTCTTCCCTCTTCGCCACTCCTGAATGTGGTCAGATAAATGAGTGGCTTTATTTTACCTAAATGTAGACAAAAGGTCTATTCTGGCATCATACCGAACAGGAAGCTGGAAGTGATTCAAAAAGATAGTTGCGAGATCCCCAAAATTAGAGAATGTAGTTGCAGGTAACTCAATGTACCATTTGGCTGCAGCATCGGCTAAAGTCCTTTGGAGCAGTCTCAAACTAATGGAATCTTCATTTAATGAGTTCGAGGAACACCATCAATGGAAAGTAGTGACATGGTCACCAGGGTCTTCACCTGTTTTGCCTTCGAACTTTGGAATGTCCGAAGGTAACATGGTAGGAACTGGTGACCATGTAGCGTTATGATACACTAGATCATTGGTCAGTTTGGAAAGATCTGGCAAATTTAAAGTTGCCAAAAATGGTAAACGAGGCCGGTAAGATGGTACTTGATAAGCTGGGGTCGAAAAAGGGGAACCACCCATAGTTTGACCCGTGAACTGCTGATAGGGGTTTCCCCCAGCCATCTACTAGTAGGGGTTTCCCCCAACCATCTGTTGGTAAGGGTTGCCCCTGGCCATCTGCTAATAGGGGTTTCCACCTACCATCTGTTGATAGGGGTTTCCCCTAGCTACTTGTTGGTAGGGTTTGCCCCCTTCCATCTGTTGTTGTACGAAAGTATTATTGAAATTTCCCCACCCATATGAAAGTGGGTTAGTGCTCTGTGGGTTCATCCACTGTGGCTGGGTGTTAGCCCCTCCATATTGCTGATTAAAAATATTACCCCCTCCCCCTGAAAATAAGGAAAAAGGGACATTACTTACATGCATATTACATTGATTCATGTTGGGACCTGCAAAGGTATTGAAACCAGTGGTAGCTGACGTAGACGGTGCGGTCATGGTACTCATGACAGGCACAGCTGCAGAAGCACTTGGCTCTACAACGGGTGTGGAAATCCAAGTACTGGGTATTTCATATAATGGTTGAAACGCAGGAGGTGGCACTAAATTGGCAGTATTGCTAGGTCCAACAGTAGGTGTAGAGGTAGATGCCATAGTTGTTGAACTTGGCATACCTAATGTACTAGTATTAAAATTGAAAGACGGAGTGGACACAGAGGTTGTCTGTGTCGAACTCGGTGTAGCAGTAAAAGGAGGATTTATAGTGTTAGTGTTCATACCTATGGTGGGAGTTTGTGGAACTCCCTGTTCACCTCCTCGAGTAGACATCAAATGTCCTGGAAATAAATTATATGCACTGTAATCGGGCTACTGGAAACCAACGGGTAACAGAAGTGGATTTCTAGGATTGGTCAGAGGAGGATTAAAAGGAGTGCTATACTTCGCAGAAGTAAGATCTTCAATCTCAACTGAACTAAAATGTCGCTGATCTGGGGTACCTGGTTGTGGTTCCTCAGGAACCTCTATTTCAGGGTTTTCTATTGTTGTTTGTTGTTCTTCAGGAAACTCAACTTCAAGTGGTAGTTCCTCAGGAATTCCTATTT
The DNA here is from genome assembly GCA_027924585.1 of Larix kaempferi. Lineage (NCBI taxonomy): Eukaryota > Viridiplantae > Streptophyta > Pinopsida > Pinales > Pinaceae > Larix > Larix kaempferi. The sequence continues at coordinate 485,678 of BSBM01000823.1, forward strand.
CAGGATTTTTCGTTGTAAAAATTTTCTCAGGAAGTTCTTTTTCAAGAATGGTTTCTGAAGAAACACTGGGGTTTACCCGCTGTCGTCTAGCTGGCGGTAAAGGTTCTGTTCTAAGTGGCGGAAGGTTTTGAAGCCTTCTCAATCTACGAAATTCTTGGTTCTCCATGATTTATATATATAAAAAAAACTATAAAACCTAGTGGCCACTACGACTAGGGGGCAAACAACACGCCAACTAAAAAGTCCTAAGTATGCAAACCAAGTAAATGAGATGCCTTCCGGAGAAGAGTCTGGGATGATGAGGGCCCAGAACAGATCAACGAAGGATGAAGAACAGTTACCCAAGTTCCACAATACAATGACTAATGGTGCAAGCACTGGAATCACCCAACCGCCCTCCCAAAGACCTGCAAGAGATTTCCTCCCACGTCTATCCTAGGTACAATAGATATACCCTTCGCTGTCACCTGTGTATGAACCTATGGTCAGATACTAAGGATACCACAACACAAAAAACTCCTAGGGGAACAGTCTCTGGTCGAATCAGAAGGCGTGGGTAGGGTAACTAAGCCCAAAACTTAAAAGAGTCCCCAAACGCGATCCAATCCTGGTATATGCTCGAAACAAAAAGTATGAGGAGTATTCCCAACAATCTGATATCACAAGACCTACTGCATAGATCCCAAGGAAGCTTTGAGTGAAATGGATTTAGTTGTTATAGTCGAACTACGATTTTCGCATAATGTGTGATATTGAGTGGTTGAAGGTGATTTAAACTCAAGATCCTAACCAAGACTAGTTGGTGTAGTGTATCCCTAAAAAAGAAAAAATGTTTCTATTTGATTTTATTAAAGATTTTTAGGGCTGTTATTACTCAAAAGGTAGTGCATTTGTGTGGCGTGGTTGCAACAGAAAAGAAAAAGTGCATAAATTCTAACTTTCGACAACAAAACTCTTTTTTTTATCTTTTCATTTAAAATTCTTTTCAAACTGAAAAAACTGAGCAAATCTACTTAAATTCCTTTTTTGTTTTCTTTTGAAATTGTACACAAAATAACCTATGCTATCTTGTAACAAAAATAAGCCTTATTAAATCTGAAGCAACCAAATTTTTTGCTTTTTGCTGTTATTATAGACGAAAAATAACTATAAACATGGAAAGCAAATAAGACTTGTGTGCAATGTGTAAGTATGGCTAAAAATGGTTCCTAAGCTGAAAGTTGTTAAGGCACTAGCTCAACAAAGACTTGTCCTACAATTTTTTTGCAAAAGAAAAAGCCTCTATACTCAGAAACAAAGTGGGGAGAAAACAATAGGAGAAAGATACAAGAGGACTGAACCAAAGCATCCAACCCTAGCAAGACCACTATGCCAAGCAAAAAGTAGGCAAGCAAGCTACCAACCACCCTACTAATACAAGGAATGAGAAATGAATCGGCCTAAAACACTTTAAACACACTTGAAACCAGAAAAGACAAGTCACAGAAGGTTGGAAATCAACAAGTTCGGAAGACACCCTAAAGGCTCCAAAACAGACCAAACCCTAAAACAAAGAATAAGATAGGTAAAGAGCAAACAAATGTTGCTACAAACAGCGAATGCAAAAGTATGCAGGTTTGTAAATCAACAACATACAGTCAACGCAAGAATAAATGGAAGTGTTCACCAAAGAACAAAACCTAGTCTTCCAAAAGAGTTATAACCAGTCCAAACATTCCACAGGTAAGCAAGTGATCTAAAGATGATAAAAAGACTCAAAGAAAGGTTCTACGACTTAAAAAAAAGTTTAAAACCTCAAATACCAGTCAAGGAGATCTAAAAACAAAGTCACAAGACCACCAAAAAGGCTAAAAACTCAAACAGACCACTAACAGAAGGCTACAGGAAATATACCCTACTGTGAAGTAGGGAAACTAGCGCTCCTGAAGAGATCGGCGCTACTGTATGTATAGCACAGTAGCGTATGGGCACTACTGTATGTATAACAAAGTAGTGCTCAGGTCTTGAAAGCTTAAAAACTGACTTTGACAAGATGCAAAAAGACTGATTGAAGCAGAGAAAAGCAAGCACGGGGGTACCTATAGGTTTTTCAGCACATAAAAGGAGTGGAAATGGTTCTGGGAAGACAAACAAGAAAAGGTTTCCTAGAGCAAAAACACAACTTTCCCCAGTGGAGTCGCCAGTCTGTTGGCAGGAAAAACTACCCTATAGTAAGGAAACTGATACTATCAACTGAAAGGGGATGACAGGTAAGCGTATTAACTGCATTACAGAAATGTTCGTGAAAGGAAATAAGTTATGGGCCCTGAGAACATACCTTTCGAATGAGGTTCGAACCTAGCTCTTACTCGATCTTGTGCTTGATCCTCAAGTCCACTTCCCGTTCGTCAAACCTGCAATACGAGTACCTTTCTCAGCGTATCTTGGATAATATATAATGATGGAAAAAGGAACAGCAATGTAAACATCCAATATTAACCAAAACAGATCCAAACTAATATATAACTTCAATGAACACTTAATTTGGGACAAGAAAGACGCTTCAACCTTTTATTGTCAAATGCAAATTGATGTTACAAAATATACCTGACTTTGTGACATGCTCCTGCAACTTGATCCTGGGTTTTTCTCTTCTCTGTCTTGGTTATCTTCCAGCATAAAATCCTCCAATGCAAGCTTCTCTTTAAAAGTCTCTTAATAATATTCATGTCTCTAACCCCTCTCTTTATTCTTCCCTGTATTTATAGGACAAGAGAAAGAGTTATGGTCGAGAGATGGTTATGGAGGAAGTTGGGGAAGTTGGGAAACCAACTGCAACTAATCCTCTTCGTGAAATTAATTATTTTTTAATCATCTTTTGAGATGTACGCTACTATTGTTCAGTGAAGTAGCTTTCAGGGTGCTACTATAGTTCTTGTAAACTAGTGCTCATCACTTTTTGAATGTTGAGCGCTACAATGCTGAAGAGGAGTAGCACTCATAAGGCTTGAGCACTACTATTACACGCTGGAGTAGGGTACAGGCACTAGTCGATTGAATTAGAGTAGTGCTCATATCTCGGAATGATATTCTTAGGGCTTTTCAGTCTTATCAGGAGGTGGAGTAAGTCAAAGTCTCATCTAGGGTCAACATTCTCCTCCATCCAAGTTGTCCTTTTGTGTGATCAACAACTTAAGGTGATCATGGATGGAGAGGTGCAGGTTTGACCTATAACAGCTAGCCCGTGGGTGAGGAAAGGCAATGGGCAAACAGAAAGTCCAGAGGCTCAGAAAAAGCAAGTTTTCTACATTGTATCTTAACAGCCAATCAGTGACATAGAGCTTCGATAAACATCAACTCTAAATATGGACTGATGCTCAAAAAATTTCCCAAACATGGATGTTTTCCCTAGCGGAGTTGCCATTTCTGTATTGGAGAAAACTCAGTATGGCTTGGGAATACCACAACAGACAGATGACTTCCAGAAATCTACTCAATTCTCAAAGCAATGCTATTATAAATGACAATGTTAAGATAATGGATAAATGTGACCAACCCCGATCCAACGTTTGATGTAAATCCCCATTGGAGCTTTCAATCGACACACTTGTAAATCTGCAAATTAGTCTTGACAGCCGATATCCAACAAGTACATATAATATATAAATGGAATTAACATTATCAATAACAATGGTCCATAATATCATAAGCAAATGTAACCCAATGTATAATAAACAACATTCACACCATGAATGGATGAGAATATGAGTATTTCTATTAATGAACAAGAAGAAGTACAAAGTGATACCACCTCTTACCAGCAACCAATCAGAACCAAGATCTAGAACAATCCACTTATGCCTCCACCACTTCAATCCCCCATGAATGGTAAACTCAAACTAGAGAGGAGTTTGGAAGGTGAACATAAATGGTTCACAACTACAAGGATCAATGAGTGCAGACTTAAGATAGGGAAAAAATCCACTAGAGTTCTCTTACGATTCTCTTCTTCCTCCCGTCCATAAGGCATATGTGCTCAGTATATAGTCCTCTCAAAGGTAGGTGAAAGGACTCATCGAGACGTTACTTGGGTAGATGGAGATCCAAAGGTCACCCAATGACCGCTTTTTGGGAGTAAAAAGTAATTAATAGTGGTTTTTACCATTTTACTTGATACCCGCGGGCTATAGTGATGGAACTCATGGGTACGCATGATATAGTGATTCAACATGCCGGTAGGAACAAAAATAGGGCAAACTGGTATCTCTAAAGGATAAAAATGGATCTGAGTCACTGAAATGGATCCTACAGGGCAAAGAATGCTGATGCTCATAGGGTGGAAGATTTATGTGTAACAATATGGTTTATAGATTGGCGGATGTAAAAGTATCCTATGCATTGAATGCTTACAACTAACAATAATAGTGGTATTCCCTCGTGGATGACATAGTAAGCTTGGTTCACGTGATAACATTGTGGTGTAACAACTGAGTGATGAGTTGTAAACATAATAGTTCAACGGTTGATGAACTGGCTCCTTCGTGGCGATTATAATGATAACACATTTAATGTGGTAGATGGCATTGATGCTTCATAAGTCTACCTAGTGATCTCCACCATTGATCTATTAGTGTAATGATGGGTGTGAGTTAAACCCTACTTTGGTTTTGATTATTGTGTTTATTGTGAACTTGGAATTTGCAGTTGTGGCTATACGTGGCTGATAGGATGAGGGTTTGTAGTTTTGTTGTTTTGCCTGTGGAGGCATAGCTCCTGAGTCTTGAACTCGTAACCTATGTAATTTGTAGAGACAAGCTCTCTCCAATTCTTGTACAGTGGTGAATGGATCGGTTGGCAGTCTTAGAGTTTGTCTTTGGGTGGTTCGATACCAGGGTATTTTTTAAGGATTCTAATATTATACTTAAGTATAGTATTCTAGGCGATTATTTTGGATTGAAAAAAACATATATATAGATAGGTAGGCGAATATCAAATATGAAACATACAATTTACTACTGAAATTTGTAAATTTTGGCGAAAATTATGATAAAAAAACATATTTTATGTATATATAGGTGATATTAGAGACTAAAAATGACCAAATAGCGAATTTATTTTTTGAAAAAAAGCCCAAAAAATAGCCAATTGGCGAAATTTCGCCCCTAAAAATTACCCTGTTCGATACCCCGACATGTTGAGGGTTTGTTCTTTTATGACTAGGTTTGAAATAAATGGCCAGGGCCTCACCAAAGTTACTACATTTCTTGGCACTATTTTACTTTTTTAAAATAGTTGATGGTTCAGTGTTGGCTCTTTCTATACCGTCATTCAATGAAGTAAGGGTTTGGTTGCAGTTGCACCTGTCTTGGCGTTTATTGTTGCTACGAGCTATCATTTAAAAGGTAATGTGTTTTGATTCCTTGACTGTAATGTTCATACATGAGTGCTAACGGTTATTTGAATTTCGATAATGTAATCTTTCCTTCTAAGATACTGTTTTAACCACATCTATATTTTTCTTGCAGGTGTAATATTCAATGGCTCCTCAAATCTGGGCTTTGAAGGTTGGACATAGCTATACCAACCAGTAAGCCACGGCGGTTGCCTTGAAACTCTATGTAGAGGAAGATAACGGCCGACTGTGTGATGTTTTGTGTGTTGTGTTTTTAACTCAGAGAGTTTTGTAAATTTGTGTAAATAGTGTTTGTAAACATGTTAAAAGTATGGGGAGGATAATATCTCGACCCATAGGGCAACAACTATGTTGATTGTGAATACAACTGTTGTGTAACAGAGATTCTTATTCTTAGACTTAATATAGCGATACATCTCGTTCTCAATATAGTTCTGTGTTTTATGGTTGATGGATAAAAGTTATAGTTGTGAAATGAAATGGAAGCTTCTTGGTATCGTTTCTTCTGCATAAAATAACTGTGAAAATGGTATAGTTGTATCGTGGGTCTCTCCAGACTTGGATATCGTGATGATCCTTTGATATCTACAAATCGTATGGATAGGTTTTTGTTTTTAGAGAAGAGTTTGGCTGTGTAAGGTTCATCGGTTGAGGGAAGTTCTCGGCAATGTCATTCTATAAGTCAGGATTTGAATTGTATGAAATGTATGGCTTGATTTGATCATCGTTATGATGTCGAGTCTTCAACTCTATCGATTTATGGAAATAAATAAAATGATATTCTATGTTTTAGCTTTATGGAAAAAGTCTCACAGTTTGTCAAGTGTTAAAATGTGTGGTCTGATGTTGCTCTTCGAAATGGTATCGGCACTAAACTGATGTTTTCTATTTTTGTTTAGAAATATCCTACAGATATCATGATAATTGAATTCCCGAAAATGATACCAAGAATGTAAAATGTTTGACCTGTAGTAAATGGTTTATGTGTGAATGTTTGGTCTATATGGAAATAAAACCGCTGGTTTGACTTATCGCTTAAGGTGGTTTAACTATGTTGATTTATAAGAAATAACACAATATTTGTTTATAAGTTTAAAATGAAAACCTATTATGAAAATCGATAATGCTAACTAGATCTTTCACTGTGAATTGTTGAGATCAAAATTCGATTCTATTTAAACAGTAATAATTCTATATCTTAGTTGGAATCGTGTAGTAAAGAGAAATAAAGTTTAACTTGTTTAAAATGGAATTGTTGACTATATGCTCGTAGTTGAGAACTTTGTTTAAGGTTATAGCATAAATTGACAAATGTTTTGATTTCCACTATGGAATTTATGATATAAACAATGAGTAAATGTGTGCATGAAGTAATTGGGAATTCTTGTTGTTTGTAAAAGAAATATCGCTCTGTTGTATAATGAAAGTAAATCTATAAATTTCCTAATATAAACATGAACATTTTAACTACTGAATATAGATAAAAATCTTATACTGTTAGAAAAAAAATCTAATTATTTTGAAAACATAGATATTTATAAACAAGGAAACATTGCATGTAAATTAGGAAAACAAATAGCTAAAAATAAACGATAATGAGGTCACTGTAAATGTATATATAGGAATTAAGCAGTAAGTAGAAAACTTGAGAAAATTAAAGTAATTTTATCTTTTCATTCACTTGGCTATTTGCCTATCTTGATCTATTCTACTTAATCTGTCTCTGTACTAGAGTACAATGCTGTTCCTTTTTGCATGGGGAAAAATGCAGAGATAATTTATTTCATTCAGCAATTCTATTCATAATTTTAAACTGATTCATAAAATAAAAGTCGAAGCATTTAAACCAGAACACACTTTATAAATAGAATTAGATAATTGTAAAGAAATAGATTTAACTACTAACAGCAGATACAAAAATAGAACCTGTAGATGATGATAGGGCCAACAAACACCCAAGGAGGCCTGTTCCTCCGAACCCGCTTCAGAAGAAGCAACTCAATTGTTGACTTCTAGTGAACCCCCGAGCCTGATTATTGATCGAAGAAGTGGGTGGAATTTGTGTAGAAGCAAGGCACTCAAAAATGCGTTCTCCACTCAGCATCAACCTCCTGAAATAAAATGCCTTCTCCACTTAGCATCAACCTCCTGAACTGAATAAGAGTTTGGCAGACTCACAACATGATCAACAACATAGCATATCCCCTCATCAAATCTCTTGGGTGCAAACACAGCAAAACCCCAAGGTAAATTTCCTCATCAGAAAAAGTGATGAACCTTAGTTCACAATTTGATGGCTATTATATAGACTTCCTAGGTCTTTAGTGGTCAGTTTGGAATAAATGAGCCTCAACCTCCAGTCCCATCTTTCAGGGTACTATGACCACATTTCAAGGGAGTAATCCCATACCCACAACTAGTTAGTTGCATCATGATGCTACCACTTGTCCATTGCCTTCTACCCCAAATTCCATTCCACCTAGTGGATCAGTAACCACTCTTTCAACAATCCTCTTAGGTTTTTGTCTCCTATTTTATTTATTTAATAATAATATATTGTGCAAATTATAGTCATCCTTGGACACCTGTCCAACATAAAACTTTACAGTAATAGTTATAACAATGTTTGCTAACACAGAATGTTTTCCAGCTAAAGGGGTATGTTACAAACACCCCCACTTAAGCTCAACATCATCCTCGATGTTTCTTATTCATCATCAAGTTTCTCATGGAATAGAACTGGATATGCTGCCTGCATATTACTTTCCAGCTCCCAAGTAGCTTCATTGGGGCTAAGGTGCTTCCATTGCACCTTTACCTGCCATATGGTGCAATTCCGAAGCATAATTTCCCTCCGGTCTAGAATACAGTCCGGTTCCACCTGAAAATCTCCTTCAAGTTCCACCTGTATATCATTCCAATTCAGCACAAGAGTAGCATCGTGCACATACCTCTTTAAAAAAGAAACGTAAAAAACATTGTGGATTTTAAAATTATATGACAATGCCAATTGATATGCAACAACTCCAATGCTTGATAGGATTTCAAATGGTCCACAATACCTTGGTGCTAATTTAGCATAGCTCCCAAGCTTCAAAGAACTTTTCTTGGGCTTTACCTTTATAAAAACATGGTCTCCTACCTGAAATTCTCTTTCAGTGCATTTCAAATCAGCATAGATTTTCTGCCGATCTTGGGAAACCTTTAAGTTACCTTGAACCTGTTTCACGGTTAGCTCCATTTCTTTCAATAAATATGGTCCTAACATCAATCTGTCTACAGGATTATCCCAAGAAATTGGAGTACAACATTTTCTTCCATCCAGAATCTCAAATGGACTTAACTTAGCAGATCCTTGATAATTATTATTGTAGGAAAATTCTGTTAAATGCAAGTAATCTTCCCACTTAGATGGTTGATCTTTAACATACAATCATAATATGTTTTCTAAAATCTAATTTACCCTTTTTGTTTGACCATCAGTTTGTGGGTGGAAAGAAGTGCTGAAATTTAATTTAGTATTAATCCTTTAAACAATGTTATCCAAAAGTTACCAGTGAACTTAGAGTCTCGATCTGAAATAATTACCTTTGGAATTCCATGCAAGCGAAAAATTTGCTTCATGAAAATATCTACAATGTTAGAAGCCTTGAAAGTAGTTTTAACAGGAATAAAATGAGCAGCTTTACTAAGTTTATCAACAACAACCATAATTGAGTCATTCTGCTTCTGATTTTTAGGCAAACCTGTAATAAAGTCAATGCTTATAATTTCTCATTTCCATTCTGGAATTGGTAAGGGCTGCAATAGCCCAACTGGATGTTGATGTTCAACTTTAATAGTCTGACAGTCAAAGCATCTAGCTATATATTCAGCAACTCACTTTTCATGTTGGGCCAAAAATACTCCTTTCTTAACATAGTTATCATTTTCTAATAACCAGGATGCCCTGAATAAGGACTCTTGTGAACTTCATCTAAAATCAGCAACTTAACCTTCGAAAAATTAGGCACATAAATTCTGTTTTTATAGGTTAAGAAGCCTTTTTCATTAATATTGTAATCTGTTATAACATTTTCAGATGAATTTTCAGCCACTTTATCATGTAATTTTTGGTAATTTTCGTCTTGCTTAATTCCTTCTTCGATCTGATTTTCCGGATTAGCTTTAAAAGTACTGATTGCTGCCACAAAACTCAATCTAGCATTTCTGTTCAATGCATCAACAACCTTATTGTCCTTTCCATTAATGTGATGGATCTCAAAATCGTACTCGCTAAGGAAAGCTAACCACCTAGCTTGCCTTGCATTCAGATTTCTTTGATCCAATAAATACTTTAAGCCCTTGTTATCAGTCATTAAAATGAATTTTCTTCCGATCAAGTGATGGTGCCACATCTTTAAAGCATGTATCAGGGCTGCCAACTCAAGATCATACATTGCATAATTCTTTTCATGTATTTTTAACTTCCTTGAATCAAAAGCAATTGCATGACCTTCTTGACTTAAGACCCCTCCAAGTCCTTCATTGCATGCATCCATGCATACGACGAAATCCTTCTTAGGATCTACAATTTTTAAAATGGGTACAGTAGTTAACAATTCTTTTAACTTATTAAAACTATCTTGACACTTTTGATCCCATATGAATTTCTTCCCTTTCTTTTGCAAAGAAGTGATGGGGTTAGCAATTCTAGAGAACACTTCAATAAACTTTCTATAGTAACCCGTTATTCCCATGAATGACCGTACATCAGTTACATCTTTTAGGACAGGCCATTCATTTATTGCTTTTATCTTATCAGGATCAACAGAAATACCATCTTTAGAAATTATATGACCCAAATACTGAATTTTATATTTATAGAAATCACACTTACTAAACTTAGCATAAAGCTAATGTTCTCTAAGTACTTGTAAAATGATTTTAAAATGTTCATCATGCTCTTCCTTATTTTTTTGAGTAAACCAGGATATCATCAATGAATACCACTACGAACTTATCCAAATATTTATGCAGAACATTGTTCATTAAACACATGAACACTGTCGGTGCATTGGTTATCCCAAAAGGCATAACTACGAACTTGTAGTGTCCATAACGCATTCTGAATGCAGTTTTGAATATGTCCTAGTCTTTTATTCACACTTGATGATAACCCGACCTTAGATCATTTTTAGTGAATATCTCTGCTCCGCGTACTTGATCAAATAGATCATTATGTGGGGTAAGGGATACCGGTTCTTAATTGCCATTTTATTAAGCTGACGGTAATCAATGCACAAACGCATGGTACTGTCCTTCTTTTTAACAAAAAATTACTGGTGCCCCCCAAGGGGACACACTGGGCCTTATGTATTTTTTATCTATTAATTCTTTCAGCTGAGATTTTAACTCATTTAACTCTAGAATATTCATCCTATAGGGGTCCTTCGAGTTTGGTACTGCATCGGGTACTAACTCAATGGTGAAACCAAGTTCTCTTTTCGGAGGTAATCCTGGAATTTCTTCTGGGAATACATCGGAAAAGTCCCTAAGGATAGGAATATCCTCTAGCTTTAACTTGTCTTCTTTAGATGTGCATTCATCATTAATAACATTCACCGCAAACATTTTACAGCCTTTTCTGATGGCTCTCTTTACTTGTAAGGCAAAAATCTGCCTTACTGAAATCTGCCTATGAATTCCTTTTACTATTTTTGAATTACCTTCATTATTTATACATGTAAAAGATTTATCATAACAATTCAGTAAAACTCTATGTTGTTCAAGTCAATCCATACCAATCAACAAATCATATGACCCTAAGGGTAAATCATTCAGATTAATTTGCATTTTCAGCTGACTTAAAAATACTTCACAATTCTGGACATAATCTGTAACCTTTCTTTTAGTTCCTGTTGCAAGCTGAACTAACCATGCATTATCAAATTTCTCTGTTTTTAACTTGCAACGGTTTACTAAAGTAGGTGAAATATAACTTAGATTTGCACCTGGATCTATTAAAATAGAAATAGAATTGTTTTGTATCATACCTTCAATTTCGACCATGGATGTTTGATGGTTCGCTTGACGGTTCTCCAATGCTTTATTTATCCTAAGCATTTTCTTGCGATATCTCCAACTCTAGGTTCTGCTTGCATAGTGTGAATATTGTTGGTTGTCCTCTTGTTGCATGGGTAATCCGCTCTCTTATGTGGTCTGCCACATTCATAGCATTTTATGGGTCCTTTCTATTCAGCATACCTGTTGTTGTTGTTATTGTTATTGCTGTGATTATTATTATTAGGTACATTTCTTGCAGCAGTAGAGTTTTGAGATGCATTATTCCAGTAATTATTAGGAAAATTTTTGTTATTAAAATTCTTCTTAAAACCTCCAACATTATGATTAAAATTCTTCTTTTTATAGTCATATTGATTAGTCTTACTGTTCTTCCAGCCAGTTGTTCTTTCTCTTTTTCTGTTTTGATCAAAACAAAAATTTGCCTTCCTCATGGCCTCTTCCAAAGTGGAAGGATTATCATACTCAATACGATCTTTTATATTAAAAGATAAACAACTGAGAAACCTTTGTACTTTAGGATTTTACTCAACCATGTAGGGTACGTACCTCAGTAAGCTAAGGAACTTGCTGCACAGTTCTTTCATGTTCATTGTACCCAACTTTAAATTGTAAAACTCTTTTGATTTATCTTCAAATTACTGTTCCAACAAAAACTTCTTTTTAAACAAACTTTTAAACATAGTCCAAGTTACTTCTTTTTCTTTTATACTCTTGATCCTTTTAAGATCCTGCCACAAGATATCTGCCTTCCCGGTCAGATTGTAAATAGCCATCTTGGCTTTCAGTTGAGAAGAGTAGTCGTAAATATTAAAATACTTTTTCATTCCATATAGCCAAGCTTCTGCTGTCTCACCCTTCTCACTTTCTCCATTAAAAGTAGGTGGCTTAATCTTTTTAAATTCTCCAGTAATCTGTTCGTGATGCTTATGTTTTCTCTTTTTAGAGCAGCATTCATTGTTACTGCTGTCATAATTTATGTCTTCATTACTTGAATCAAATTTAGAGGATGAGTAACTGTTCCTTTTATCATTTCTTGTTTTCTTATGCTTATGTTGGTGGGACATTATTTCAAAATCAGCCTTAAATTTTGATTTTCTGCCTCTTTCATCACTATGACAGTTTCCTTTTAAATTCTATTGTAGCTCTTCCTATACCTTAAGGATCCATTCATTTTCTTCTTTAACATCTTTTAACTCATATTTTAAATCCTGTACAGTGCGTAAAATTTCAGAAGACTAGTTGTTTAAGTCAACATAAATTCCTTCAGTATTGTTATTATTAATGCGTTCATTACAAGGAGATCTGTCTTCTGCTGATTCCTCTGGTATTTCCATACCCGAAATTAAAGGTCAATTTGTTCTGTGCAAAAATAAAATTAAATTACAAAAGTTAGTAACATAAACTTTCTGATTTATTTTCTGTTTGCATGCATGACCCTCAATCAGGCCTAGAGTTTGAACTTGCGCTCTGATACCACATGTAACATCTCGAAAAAATCACAAAAAATTAAATTTTTTCTACGTGACATTTATTGCTTATTTACTGTATGCGGAAATAAAATAATGCATGAAAGTTTAACTTGTTGTACTAAATGCCAAGCTGGTTATCATAAAAGAAGTTGCGACTAAAATATTTCAAATTATGTCTTGATGTTATTTCTATTCAGTTGTGCTGTTCCAAACTTCTATTGTTGTTGTTTATGAATGATGAACTTACTACTTGAACTAATGTATTTGTGTTGATTTATGAAGGGGTCCTATGGATGCTCCGAGGCTTACTTAGAATTCGTGCTAAAGCATGTGATTTCGTACTTGTGACAGTTTACAGGTAAGAGTTTAAAGTTGCGACAAGTAATCAAACAGTTTTTCAGAGAAGGTATGTAACGATCGTATCACAATGTTGTACTCAGAATTATTTCTGTTTTCCATTCATGTTGAACTATATGTAAATATCTACCTTCTTCCTTCATGGCAATTTGTGGAAATTCTATGTATAACTTGTTTTGCTAACTTGCCTAGGGTCTATACTTCTGCCAAGGTTATGATAATTGATTTATCAACAAGTCTTCTATTTCACTATACAATAGCATGTATGTATAAACAATATTCTTTGATTATTTATATAATCTATTTACAATGTAATTGATAACCCTATGTGATATGCAATATGTGCATCTCCTTGAATTTATGGTTTAATTGCAATGAATTGAAATATTAACCAAGCTATTATATAAATAAACTTTATATAATATGATTGAGTGAATTATTGTGACTCTATTTGATACTATGCAAACTTTGGTGAAAAGTTCTATTATGTGTTGTGTGCACTTATGTGACCCTAGGTAATACTTATGCAAACTTTGGTGAAAATCTATCCAACCCTTAACTTAATGTTACCAGGGTGGTATCTCACGACCTTATCATAACCATATCCACGTTGTATGATATGAATGTTAATATTGTTTACAGGTTGGCGGATGTAAAAGTATCCTATGCATTGAATGCTTACAACTAACGAGAATAGTGGTATTCCCTCGTGGATGACATAGTAAGCTTGGTTCATGTGATAGCATCGTGGTGTAACAACTGAGTGATGAGTTGTAAACATAATAGTTCAACAGTTGATGAACTGGCTCCTTCATGGCGATTGTAATGATAACACATTTAATGTGATAGATGGCATTGATGCTTCGTAAGTCTACCCGGTGATCTCCACCATTGATCTAGCAGTGTAATGATGGGTGTGAGTTAAACCCTACTTTGGTTTTGATTATTGTGTTTATTGTGAACTTGGCATTTGTAGTTGTGGCTCTACGTGGCCGACAGGCTGAGGGTTTGTAGTTTTGTTGTTTTTCCTATGGAGGCGTAGCTCCTGAGTCTTGAACGCATAACCTATGTAATTTATAGAGCCGAGCTCTCTCCAGTTATTGTACAATGGTGAATGTATTGGTTGGCAGTCTTAGAGTTTGTCTTTGGGTGGTTCGATACCCCGACTTGTTGAGGGTTTGTTCTTTTAAGACTGGGTTTGAAATAAATGGCTAGTGCCTCACCAGAGTTACTACATTTCTTGGCACTGTTTTACTGTTTTAAAATAGTTGATGGTTCGGTGTTGGCTCTTGCTATACCATCATTCGATGAAGTAAGGGTTTGGTTTCAGTTGCACCTATCTTGGCATTTATTGTTGTTGCGAGCTATCATTTAAAAGGTAAAGTGTTTTGATTCCTTCACTGTAATGTTCATACATGAGTGCTAATGGTTATTCGAATTTCGATACTGTAATCTTTCCTTCTATGATACTGTTTTAACCACATCTGTATTGTTCTTGCCGGTGTAATATTCAATGGCTCCTCAAATCTGGGTGTTGAAGGTTGGAAATAGATATACCAACCGGTAAGCCTCGGCGGTTGCCTTGAAACTCTGTGTAGATGAAGATGATGGCTGACTGTGTGCTGTTCTGTGTGTCATGTTTTTAACTCAGAGAGTTTTGTAAATTTGTAGAAATAGGGTTTGTAAACGTTTTAAAAGTATGGGGAGGATAATAACTCGACCCACAGGGAAATATTTGTGTTGATTGTGAATACAACCGTTGTGTAATAGAGATTCTTATTCTCAAACTTAATATAGTGATACATCTCATTCTCAATATAGTTATGTGTTTTATGGTTGATGGATAAAATTTATAGTTGTGAATGAAATGGAAGCTTCTTGGTATCGTTTCTTCTACATAAAAGAACTGTGAAAACTGTATAGTTGTATCGTGGGTCTCTCCAGACTTGGATATCGTGATCATCCTTTGATTTCTACAAATCGTATGGACACGTTTTTGTTTTTAGAGAAGAGTTTGGCTGTGTAAGGTTCGTCGGTTGAGGGAAGTTCTTGGCAATGTCATTCTATAAGTTAGGATTTGATTTGTATGAAATGTATGGCTTGATTTGATCATCATTATGATGTCGAGTCTTCAACTCTATCGAGTTATGGAAATAAATAAAATGATATTCTATGTTTTAGCTTTATGGCAAAAGTCTCACAGTTTGTCAAGTGTTAAAATGTATGGTCTTATGTTGCTCCTCGAAATGGTCTCGGAACTAAACTGATGTTTGCTATTTTTGTTTAGAAATATCCTACAGATATCACGATAATTGAATTCCTAGAAATGATACCCATAATGTAAAATGTTTGACCTGTAGGAAATGGTTTCCGTGTGAATGTTTGGTTTGTATGGAAATAAAACCCCTGGTTTGACTTGTTGCTTAAGGTGGTTTAACTATGTTGATTTATACGAAATAGCACAAGATTTGTTTATAAGTTTAAAATGAAAACCTATTATGAAAATCGATAATGCTAACTAGATCTTTCACTGTGAATTGTTGAGATCAAAACTCGATTCTATTTAAACTGTAATAATTCTATATCTTAGTTGGAATCGTGTAGTAAAGAGAAATAAAGTTTAACTTGTTTAAAATGGAATTGTTGACTATATGCTGGTAGTTGAGAACTCTGTTTAGGGTTATAGCATAAATTGATAAATGTTTTGATTTCCACTATGGAATTTTAGATATAAACAATGAGTAATTGTGTGCATGAAATAATTGGGAATTCTTGTTGTTTGTAAAAGAAATATCACTCTGTTGTATAATGAAAGTAAATCTATAAATTTCCTAATATAAACATGAACATTTTAACTGCTGAATATAGATAACAATCTTATACTGTTAGAATATAAATCTAATTATTTTGAAAACAGATATATTTATAAACAAGTAAACATTGCATGTAAATTAGGAAAACAATTAGCTAAAAATAAATGATAATGAGGGCACTGTAAATGTATATACAGGAATTAAATAGTAAGTAGAAAACTTGAGAAAATTAAATTAATTTTATCTTCTCATTCACTTGGCTATTTGCCTATCTTGATCTATTCTACTTAATCTGTCTCTGTACTAGAGTACGATGTTGTTCCTTTTTGCATGGGGAAAAATGCAGAAATAATTTATTTCATTCAGCAATTCTATTCATAATTTTAAACTGATTCATAAAATAAAAGTAGAAGCATTTAAACCAAAACACACTCTGTAAATAGAATTAAATAATTGTAAAGAAACAGATTTAACTACTAACAACAGATAAACAAATAGAACTTGTAGATGATGATAGGGCCGACAAACACCCAAGGAGGTTTGTTCCTCCCAACCTGCTTCAGAAGAAGCAGATCTACTTCTGAATTCTAGTGAACCCCTGAGCCTGATTAATGGTCCAATAAGTGGGTGGAATCTGTGTAGAAGCAAGGCACTCAAAAATGCCTTCTCCACTTAGTATCAACCTCCTGAAATAAAATTCCTTCTCCACTCAGCATCAACCTCCTGAAATAAAATTCCTTCTCCACTCAACATCAACCTCCTGAACTCAATAAGAATTTGGAAAACTCACAACATGATCAACAACATAGCATATCCCCTCATCAAATCTCTTGGGTGCAAACACAGCAAAACCCCAAGGTAAATTTCCTCGTCAGGAAAAGTGATGAATCTCAGTTCACAATTTGATGGCTATTATATAGACTGCCTAGGTCTTTAGTGGTCAGTTTGGAATAAATGAGCCTCAAGCTCCAGTCCCATCTTTCAGGGCACTATGACCACATTTCAAGGGAGTTGTCCCATACCAACAGCTAGTTAGTTGCATCATGATGCTTCCACTTGTCGATTTCCTTCTACCCCAGATTCCATTCCACCTAGTGGATTAGTAACCACTCTTTCAACAGTGCTCTTAGGTGTTTGTCTCCTATTTTATTTATTTAATAATAATAAATTGTGCAAATTGCAGTCATCCTTGGACACCTGTCCAACATAAAACTTTACAATAATAGTTATAATAATGGTTGCTAACACAAAATGTTTTCTAGCTAAAAGGGTATGTTACAGGTTAGGGGTTGATAGAAAGAGAATGGGGTTAGGATTTAGAGATGTAATACCCCAATTTTGAACCCTTAGGCAATATTGGCTCTAATGTAAATATTGCAAATACGCGATGTATGTTTCCCTAGCGTGGAGCTCAAGGCCAAGGCCCCGCTAGTTTATGCTCGGATTTTATTTAAATTAGACACGCTTGATATTTTGTTACCCACATGCTATTAAGCCATGGGATATTGTAAATTGATGTAAATATTTAACATTGAAATAAAATACCAAAAACTGGCTATGGAGGCAACGAATGAGAAGGGGCCACGTGTATCCACTAGGGAGTGGTGAGGGGGCTATGGGATTAAACCCTAGGCTGCCATTTGTCATTATGAGAACCCATTGACTTCCCTAGGTGACATTAATGCCTGCTGTAAGAAGGTGGTTGAGATTTTCAGCCCATGGCTTCAATGGAGCATGGGCAGCCCTGAAATTCGTATGGGTGGGCATGGGCTCTGATTGCTTGGGTAAGAAGTCACTCAACCTCATGGGAGGTTGCTTCATTCTCACCCCAGTCCATTGTGAAACTACCTAGCATCATTCCCATCCAAAAACGAGTGCCAGCAGTGAGGAAAAACCAGAAATCGCGACCTTGAGAGAACCCCGTTTTTGAAAGACCAAAAACGTCCAGATTTGGCATGGGACAGGGAAATCCAATGGGGGATCCAATAGCATGAACCTTGGGGCAAATTTGGGAGCATTAGCTACCCTGAAATCAATGGGAAAACCCAGTTTTTGCAGCTCAGAAAACGAGTGACGGATTTGAGCATTTGGTGAGCAGAATGGTGAGAAATCAAGTTGGGATTGACTATGCAGAGGTTGGGTGTGCTTGATAAACCCAGTGAAGGCTAGGATCTCAAAGATCAGCAGCTGGACCTTTCTATGCCCATCCTGAAGAGCACTGGAGGGAAGAGTTTCCTGAGGGACTGTGTAACAGAGAAGGGGATCTTCCTTGTGTTGGATGTGGTAGGTAATGTGGGTGCCTAACTGTTGAGTTCACTTGAGATGCCTGTAGCTCTGTGGTTGAGCTCACTGGCTTAGCACTACCCTCCTCTATCTGCTTGGATGCTTGACTGAAGCCATGACTATGAGTGAACCCAGCTAGTCCTCCATAGTGGATACACAGCCCAGCTCGGGGGTGATCTCTCAGCTGAAGGAATATAGGCTGGATAGAGATCTACGGTTGGGAGGAACGTTGCCTTCACGTAGCCAGTTGTTGGACGTCAAATTCTCAAGATAAGTGTTCTGTGGATTATAACTTGTTCCATTTTGTGTTCTGCAATATGTTAAATTGCCCATGTGTAATGAAATGAATTAATATAGAATCCATGCATGGCATATGAATGCGCTTGGGTCTCTGTAGGTGGAATCATTCTCTGCTGTGATTGATATGATTGCAATTACTGTCTGTTTGAGTGCTTGTTAGCATGTTCATTCCGCTGTGTTTTATATGGAAACGAATTTGCATATAGAAGTTTTAAAATGTTAGGAATTTATGTGCAAAAATTATTGGGGCTAAGTCTCCGATAAGCCCGTGTGTTGTTAACGTTTTCCCCTCCTTGCCTTTGACGATGGAAGGGGGCGTTACAAGAGAGAGAGAGAGATAGAAAGAGAAAGATTGGTGGTTGGGGGTTTAGAGAGAGAGATAGAGCAGTGATTAGTGGTTTAGAGAGATAGATTAGGGTTTAGGGAGAGAGAGATTAGAGTTTAGGGGTCTAGAGAGAAAGAGATTGGTAGTTAGGATTTTAGAGAGAGAGATATTAGAGCTAAGGGGCATAGAGAGAGAACTATTAGAGGTTAGTTGTTTGGAGAGAGATATTGGGGATTATTGGTTTAGAGAGATATTTTGGTGGGGGTTTAGAGAGAGACATAGAGAGAGAGATCAGAGATTATGGTATTAGAGAGTGTGAGAGATCAAGGATTAGGGGTTTAGAGATAGAGAGATTGGGGTTTAAAGGTTGTCAGAGAGAGAGAGAGAGAGAGCATTATGGGTTTAAAGAGAGAGAGAGTCTAGGGGTCAGGGGTTTAGACAGAGAGAGAGAGATTGGGGGTTATAGGTCTAGAGAGAGAGAGAGGGGGGTAGGTTTAGAGAGAGAGAGAGATATTGGAGGTTAGGGATTTACAGAGAGAGAGAGAGAGAGAGATTGGAGGTAAGGAGGTTAGAGAGAGAGATAAGGGGTCAGGGGTTTAGGTTTTGGAGAGGGAGAGAGCGATAAAGAGAGATTAAGGGTATAGGGATTTAGAGAGAGAGAGAGAAGTTGGAGGTTAGAGAGAGAGAGATCAATTGGGTGTTAGGTGCTTAGAGAGAGAAATATGGAGATTATGGGTTAGGGGTTTAGAAAGAGAGAGAGAGGGAAGGTTAGGCATTTGGAGAGAGAGAGAAATATTGGATGTTAGTGGTATATATATATATATATAGAGAGAGAGAGAGAGAGAGAGATTGGGGGGAAGTGGTAAAGAGAGAGAGAGAGCGAGATTAGGGGCTGGTGGTATAGAGAGATATAGATTACGAGTTAATAAGGGTTTAGAGATAGTGAGAGATCACAGGGGGAGTATGGATGGTTATTGGTGTCAGAGAGATAGACATAAAAGGTAGTGAGGGGATGATGGGTTAGGAGTGGTGTTTTTAGGAGAGAGAGAGAGAGAGAGAGAGAGAGAGAGAGAGATTGGGTGCTAGGGGTTTAGAGAGAGAGAGAGAGAGGGATGGACAGATTGAGGGTTATGGGTTAGGGTTTAGAGAGAGAGAGAGAGTGAGAGAGATATTAGGGGTTAGCAGTTGAGAGAGAGAGAGAAAGGGAGAGATAGAGATAGAAATTGGGGTAGGGATTTAGAGAGAGAGAGATTGAGGGTTAGGGGTTTTGGGAGATTGGGGGTTAGGGCTTTAGAGAGAGAGAGAGAGAGATTTGTGGTTAAGAGTTCATAAATAAAGAGGTTTCGGGTTAAGGGTTTAGAGAGAGAGGGATAGAGATTGGGGTTTAGGGTATTAGAGAAAGATAGAGTTATAGGGGCTTAGTGGTTTAGAGAGAGAGAGATTGGTGGTTAGGGGTCTAGAGAGAGAGAATGGAGGTGAGGGATTTAGAGAGGGAGAGAGAGATTGGGGGTTAGTGATTTAGATAAAGAGAGATTGTAGGTTAGGGGTTCACAAAATCATTAGAGGTAGAGATGTCATATTCAATGAAAAGGTCATGTATAAAGATCAATTGCAGGGAAAGAAACAGGAAAAGGAAAACACAGAGTACATAATACTTGATGAAATTATAGAAAATGAAGTTCCAAAGGTGCCAGAAAATCAAGAACAACAGCAAGTGCCTGAAACTCCTGCAACTATAGGAAGATCTACGAGGTTAAGTAGACTCCCTGAACAATACTCTCCTTCAATGTATTATTTGTTGATGACTGATGTTGGTGAACCAGAATGTTATGAAGAAGCAATGCAGGTGGAAACTAGAAAGAAGTGGGAGCAAGGCATGAATGAGGAGATGGACTCATTGGTAGGAAACCAGACTTGGGATTTGGTTCAGTTTCCTACTGGTAAAAGAGAATTGTAGAACAGATGGATTCACCGGTTGAAGGAAGAAGAAGGAGGAAAGAAGCGGTACAAGGCTAGACTTGTTATAAAGGGGTTTGCACAGAAGAAAGGTATTGATTTTGATGAAATATTTTCTCCTGTTGTTAAGATGAATTTAATTAGGACTATCTTAAGTCTAGTGGCGGTAGAAGATTTGCATCTTGAACAGTTAGATGTAAAAACAGCCTTTCCCCATAGGGATTTGGAGGAAGAGATATATATGCAGCAGCCAAAAGGGTATGAGGTCAAAGGTAAGGAGAACTTGGTATGCAAGTTGAAAAAGAGTTTGTATGGCTTGAAGCAAGCTCCAAGGAAGTGGTATTTAAAATTTGACAGGTTTATGACAGAACAAGGTTATAGTAGATGTCATTCTGACCACTGTGTTTATTTCAAGAAGCTAGACAATGGAAGATATATCATCTTGTTATTGTATGTGGATGACATGCTTGTTGCAGGGTCTAACATGCAGGATATAAATGTACTGAAAAGGAAGCTAGCTAATTCATTTGCGATGAAGGATTTGGGTGCCGCAAATTAAATCCTTGGTATGAGAATAACGAGAGACAGAAAAAATCACAAATTGACATTGTCTCAGAGTGAGTACATACAAAAGGTGTTGGAGAGGTTCAGAATGCAGAATGCAAAACCAATTAGTACACCTTTAGCTAGCCATTTCAGTCTAAGTAATGAAATGTGTCCCAAGACACAGGAAGAGACAGATTATTTGTCCAAGATTCCCTATCAATTAGCAGTTGGCAGCTTGATGTATGCCATGGTGTGCACAAGACCAGATATTGCACAAGCAGTGGGAGTTATGAGCAAATATATGAACAATCCAGGTAAAGAACATTGGAAGGCAGTACAATGGATTCTCGGGTATTTGAGAGGTACCACCACTCAGGCATTATGTTTTGGAGGTTCAAACACTGTTCTACAAGGATATGTTGATGCAGATATGGTAGGTGATAAGGATAGCAGGAGGAGCACCACAGGATATGTGTTTACTGTAGGTGGAACAACAATAAGTTGGATTTTGAGACTGCAGAAGGTTGTTGCACTTTCAACAACGGAAACAAAGTATGATGCTATTACAGAGGCTAGTAAAGAGATGATTTGGTTGCAGAGGTTTATGGAGGAATTGGGTAAGAAGCAGAAGGATAGCAAGTTGTATAGTGACTGTCAGAGTGACATTCATCTTGCAAAGAACTCAACATTCCATTCCAGGACTAAACATATATAGCTCAAGCACCATTTCATACGCTCTGTTATGGAAGATGAACTGTTGAAGCTAGAAAAGATACATACTAGCCAGAATCCTGCAGACATGTTCACAAAGGTAGTGACCAGAGAGAAACTGAGTTCTTGCTCATTTTCAGTTGGTCTTCTAGCATGAAGGTGAAGAGGAGAAAGCTGCCAAGTCCAAGGTCCATCAAGTACAGCAGCAGTGGAGTTGTTGTGATCAATCTCCAATTGGGAGATTGTTGGTTGTGGAGCCTGATCTCTAGATCAAGAGATATTATTATTCAGCCATGTTTGTACCCCAGTTTTATATGATATGTAGGTGTACTATACACTCACCCCAGCGTGGGGCTGTGGGGGGGAATCGCCCCTCATGGGGTTCTAGGGGGGACCATCCCCCCTAGCTGGGGGGTCTAGGGGCCAATGATCCCCCAAGAAAGGGGATTTGAGGGCGAAGCTCCCGAAGGAAATTTTTGGGGTTGTTTTATGGGACCATGGTTTTCAATAACCCATGGTATTTTCCCATTGTATCTCCCTTATAAAAGAAAGACATTGTAATACAGCTAGGGTAAGATGTATTAGGTTTTATGCATTGTAAAGATCTCTGAGATTTGAGGAGAGAGACTGTGAGACAGTGAAGAGGAAGTGCATCAGTTGTGTTGTAGGTTGTATCCCTTCCCCTTGCTGGATGGTAATAATAATAAGGACTGGCAAATTCAGTGTGGACGTAGCCCAAGTTGGGGTGAACCACGATATATCTGTGTGTCTCTTGTAATCTGTGTGTGATTATGTTTGCATTTCTATTTATTGGTATTGCTCTGCGATCCTGTTTTTCTAACAGTCAGGATTTTAGAGTGGGATATATAGAGATTTGGATTTAGTTGTTTAGAGAGACATAGAGAGAGAGAGTGAAGGTTAGGCATTTAGAGAGGGAGAGAGATATTGGATGTTAGTTGTATATATAGAGAGAGAGAGAGATTAGGGGTTGGTAGTATAGAGAGATAGAGATTGGGGGTTAATAAGGGTTTAGAAATAGTGAGAGATCATGGGGGGAGTATGGATGGTTATTGGTGTCGGGGAGATAGAAATAAAAGGCGGTGAGTGGAGGATAAGTTAGGAGTGGTGTTTTTAGGGGAGAGAGAGAGAGAGAGAGAGAGAGAGAGAGAGAGATTGGGGTTTAGGGGTTTAGAGAGAGAGGGAGGGATAGATTGAGGGTTATGGGTTAGGGTTTAGAGAGAGAGAGAGAGTGAGAGAGATATTAGGGGTTAGCAGTTGAGAGAGAGAGAAAGGGAGAGATAGGGTGTCAGGTGTTTAGAGAGAGAGAGAGAGAAATTGGGGTTATGGATTTAGAGAGAGATATTGGGGGTTAGGGATTTAGGGAGATTGACGGTCAGGGGATTAGAGAGAGTGATAAAGAGAGAGAGAGAGAGATATTTGTGGTTAAGGGTTCATAAATAGAGAGCTTTTGGGTTAGAGGTTGAAAGAGAGAGAGATAGAGATTGGGGTTTAGGGGATTAGAGAAAGATAGAGTTATAGGAGCTTAGTGGTTGAGAGTGTGAAAATACTCACAGCAGATCTAAGAGATGATGTATACCTCACAAGAGTAATTATGATTAAGCAGGAAAATAGAAGAAGAGTGAACAATATAATATAATGAGCAACAGAATAATATGGTACAGTAGAACTCAGATAGAAGCAATAATACTTCACACACACTAATTAATTAATCACAATATGGACAAATAAATAGTACAATGGTAGAGAGGATTGGAATGCCTAAGGTGGCAATTTGAATTAGCCTCTCAGAGTGATCATAAGATCAATAGAGTGTCATCAAAGCACAAATAGGTGTCCTCATGATCATCGGAGCACAACTGGAAGTCTTCATCATCATCAGTGGAGTCATCAATGCTCAAGTAATTGTCAACCATCAGTCAAACAGAGTCTGGTAGGTGTAACTGAGTGTAACTCAGTGTAACTAAGTGTAACTGAGTGTAACTGATTGTAACTAAGTGTAAATGAGTGTAACTAACTGTAACTAAGTGTAACTGAGTGACAATTGGACTAGTAGGTGAAGAAGGGCGAGTTGCTCCCTAAAATCAAGGAAGAAGGGCGCATTAAGCAACTGGAGGGCTAAAACTGAATAGTGAGAAGCTCCTGGGGGTTGGCTAACTGAGGGCTAGGTACTGGATTGATGATTGGGAGGCATGCAAACCCTAGAATGCATGCAAACCCTAAAAGTGCATGCATGACTGAAAATGTAAATGATCAAAATACTGGTGGGACTAGGATGGAGTATTGGAATATCCTAACACCCCCGCTTAATCCATCCTGGGCCCTGGTAACTAAGACCAAAGGTCATCTAATACAATGAATAATAACAATTAATAAACCAAGGAAGTGGAAAAATTTCATGGGGAACATACCCCCTCTTCAAAAAATACACTATAAGGCACACATAAAAATAAATGCTCCAAACTCAAGCAGGTGTGATGCTTGGTCATATGTCTGGAGGTATCTTCTTCTTGGGAAGAAGTGGATCATGCTCAAAAAGCATGTGCTTGTGCTTGCTCTTCAGATCGAATGTGATGAGAACAAATCCAACAGTATGAGAATGATCCTTGAACCTGTGATTCGAATCAGCTGAGGTAGGATCAAATCTGTGAAAGTGCATATAGTCTTTTGTCTTCTCCTTCGAACCACCATGGGTGAGATTATGCCAAAAATAACTATTACATGTTTTCTTGAAATCAAAATCAGATTTAAGACTTAAAAGACAGTTTCTTGAGATCTCCTTTGAGCCAACAGGGGTGAGATCAAAATTATCATATGCATGAGAAATTATCCTAAGTAGTAATTGCTTAGAATCCAATTTAGATACAAGACTTGAATCATGGTTTCTTGAGATCTCATTTGAACCATGAGAGGTGAGATTAAAACCAGTAGATGCATGAGAAATTATCCCAAGCGAATGGCAATGGCCATATTCTTCAATGACCTTCTGAAAGCATGGAATTATGATCATATAGTAGTATAAAAGAGGAGATAGCTGGAGAGGAGCGAATGCATTACCTTCAATAGCTGTTTTGACCTCAAAAATAATCATGTGATCATGATGCAAACCAACAGACTCTGGTGCAAGAGAGGATTTAGCACCTTCTGCAATATCTAGAGTGTGAGCTGGCACAGAATTCGAAATAGAAGAAATTTGGAGCATGATTGTAGAATCTGCAAGTTCTTCATCAACAACTTGAATATGAGATGATACTGGTTCATGATCTGAGAGACCATCAAGAGGGGCGAATGCATCACTTTGCTTGCTTTTGAATGGGTTAGGATCAAGTCCTTCATTCTTTCTACCAAAATTTTCATCTAGGTGAGCCCATAACTCTTTTGGAGTCCCAATATCAATAATGATTGGCAGCAATATGTAATCTGGCATAGTAAGCTTCATTCTTCCAATGTGCATGTCCCCTTTATTAAACCAGTCAATCTTCTCTTTAGAGGATTTGAACTCTCTTTCAAAATAACAATCAAAGAGATCATGGCTCTTCAAATATGCTATTATTTTTTGTTTCCATTCATCATAGTTTAATAGAGAAAGAGGAGTGATTTCTTCTAATTCTAGATATATTGAAGTTGTAGAAGACCTGCAAAAATAATAGAGAATGCTGATGCAAAGATGCAGAAATTGCTGCACTCCAAATCTTGGTAATAACCTGCAAAAAACTCTCAAGAATGGAGATAAACAATACTCTTGACATGCTCTGATACCATGTGAAAATCCTCACAGCAGATCTAAGAGATGATGTATACCTCACAAGTGTAATTACGATTAAGCAGGAAAATAGAAGAAGAGTGAACAATACAATATAATGAGCAACAAAATAATATGGTATAGTAGAGCTCAGATAGAAGCAATAATACTTCACACACACTAATTAATTAATCACAATATGGACAAATAAATAGTACAATGGTAGAGAGGATTCGAATGCCTAAGGTGGCAATTTGAATTAGCCTCTCACAGTGATCATAAGATCAATAGAGTGTCATCGGAGCACAACTAGGTGTCCTCATGATCATCGAAGCACAACTGGAAGTCTTCATCATCATCAGTGGAGTCATCAATGCTCAAGTAACTATTAACCATCAGTCAAACTGAGTCTGGTAGGTGTAACTTAGTGTAACTGATTGTAACTAAGTGTAACTGAGTGACAACTGGACTGGTAGGTGAAGAAGGGTGAGTTGCTCCCTAAAATCAGGGAAGACCGGCGCATTAAGCAACTAGAGGGCTAAACCTGAATAGTGAGAAGCTCCTAGGGGCTGGATAACTGAGTGCTAGGTGCTGGACTGATGACTGGGATGCATGCAAAATGCATGCAAACCCTAAAAGTGCATGCATGACTGAAAATGTAAATGATCAAAATACTGGCGGGACTAGGATGGAGTATAGGAATATGCTAACAGAGAGAGAGAGATTGGTGGTTAGGGATCTAGATAGAGAGATTGGAGGTGAAGGATTTAGAGAGGGAGAGAGAGATTGGGGCTTAGGGATTTAGAGAGAGAGAAATTGTAGGTTAGGGGTTGAAGATAGATAGAGATTGGTGTTTATGGGTTTAGAGAGGCAAAGAAAGAGATTGGTGGTTAGGGGTTCGAAGGGAGAGGGGGCTAGGGTTTATAGAAATAGAGAGAGTGAAATTAGGGGTTTATAGAGATAGAGAGAGTGAAATTAGGCATTAGGAGTTTAGAGTGGGAGATAGGGAGAATTGGATTTAGGTGTTTAGAGGGATAGAGAGAGAGAGATTGGGGGTTAGGGGTTGAGAGACAGAGAGAGAGAGAGATTAGGGGTTAGGGGTTTAGGGAGAGAGATATTGGGGGTTGGAGGCTTAGAGAGATAGAAATATTGGGGGTTACAGATTTAAAGAAAGGGATCTGTGGTTAAGGGTTTAGAGAAAGAGAGACTGTGGGTAAGGGGTTTAGATAGAAAGAGATTAGGGGTTAGGGGCTTAGTGAGAGAGAGAGATTGGGGATTAGGGATTTAGATAGATCTATAGAGATAGAAAGGGATCGTGGGTTAGAGGCTTATATAGATAGATAGAAAGAGAGGGTTTAGGTAGAGGGAGAGATATTGAAGGCTAGGGGTTTAAAGAGAGAGGGAGAGATATTGAAGGATAGGGGTTTTGAGAGAGAGAGAGAGAGAGAGAGAGAGAGAGAGAGAGATTGGGTGTTAGGGGATTAAAGAAATAATCAGAATGGGGGTTAGGTAGATACACACACACACAAATATTGGTGGTTAGGGTTTTAGAGAGAGAGAGAGATTGGGGTTAGGGGTTTAAAGAGAGAGAGAGGTACATAGATTGAGATTCATGTTTAGGGATTTAGAGAGAGATAAATTAGAGGTTAGAGGTTTACAGAGAGAGATAGAGGTTAGAAGTTTATAGGCAAAGAGAGAGAGAGAGAGAGAGAGAGAGAGAGAGTAAGATTGGGGGTTAGGGGTTTAGAGATCGGGAGATTGGGTGTTAGAGGTTTTGTTGGAGAGAGAGAAAGTATGGTTTAGTGGTTTAGAGAGAGAAATATTTGGGGGTTAAGGGTTTAGAGTGATACAGAAATATTGGAGGTTAGGGGTTTAGAGAGAGAGAGAGAGGTACACATATAGGGATTCGTGTTTAGGGATTTAGAGAGAGATAGATTAGAGTTTAGGGGTTTAGAGAGTGAGAGAGAAGTTAGTGGTTTATAGAGAGAGAGAGAGAGAGAGAGAGAGAGGGAGTGATTGGAGCTTAGGGGTTTAGGGAGAGAGACTAGGGTTAGGGTTTTAGAGAGAGAGATTAGGGGCTTGTGGTTTAGAGAGAGAGAGAGATTGGGGGTTAGGGGTTTAGAGAGAAAGAGAGATTGGGGGTTATGGATTTACAGAGAGAGAGAGAGAGAGAGAGAGAGAGAGAGAGATATTGGGGGTTAGGGATCTAGAGAGAAAAATAGAGAGAGAGAGAGAGAAAGAGAGAGAGAGAGAGAGAGAGAGAGGGAGAGAGATTGGGGATTATGGGTTTAGAGAGAGAGAGGGAGAGAAAGAGAGAGATTAAATGTTAGGGTTTTAGAGAGAGAGAGAAAGAGAGATTGGGGTTTAAGGGTTTATAGAGAAAGATATTGGGGGTTAGGGGTTTAGAGAGAGAGATAGGTTGGAGATAAGGGTTTAGAGAGAGATATTGGAGGTTATAGTGAGAGATCTATTGGGTGTTAGGGATTTTAAGAGAGAGAGAGAGAGAGAGAGAGAGAGAGAGAGAGAGAGATTAGGGGTTTAGAGGGAGGGAGAATTTTTGTTGGGTCTTAGAGAGAGAGAGATTGGGGGTTTAGAGAGAAAGAGAGAGAGATATTTGGCATTAATAGGGGTTTAGAGATAGAGAGAGATCCTAGTGGAAGTATGGATTGTTATTGGTTAGGGGAGGGGGATACAGAGATAGGGGAAAGGGTAGGTGGATGAGGAGTGAGGGTTTGAGGAGAGAGAGAGAGAGAGAGAGAGAGAGAGAGAGAGAGAGAGATTCTACAATAGAGCTTTAATTAGAGAGAAATTGGTGGTTTAGAGAGAGAGAGGGATGTTTGGGGCTAGTGGTTTAGGAAAAGAGAGAAAAATAGAGAGATTGGGAGTAAGGGGTTTAGAGAGAGAGGTTCGAGATAAGTGTTTTAGAGAGAGATATTGGAGGTTTGATTGAGAGATCTATTGGGTGTTAGGGGTTTTGAGAGGGAGATAGAGAGAGAGAAGGAGAATGATTGGTGGTTAGGGGTTTCAGAGAGAGAAAGATTGGAGATTAGGGGTTTAGAGGGAGAGAGAATTTTTGTTAGGGTTTAGAGAGAGAGATTGAGTGTTTAGAGAGAGAGAGAGAGATTTGGCATTAATAAGGGTTTAGAGATAGAGAGAGATCATAGTGGGAGTATGGATTATTATTGGTTAGGGGGGGGAGATACATAGATAGGGGGGAGGGTAGGTTGATGAAGAGTGAGCGTTTGAGGAGAGAGAGAGAGAGAGAGATTCTAGGATAGAGCTATAAATAGAGAGAAAGAGGGGCATTTAAAGAGATAAATTGGTGGCTTAGAGAGAGAGAGGGATGTTTTGGGCTAGTGGTTTAGGGAAATAGAGAAAAATAGAGAGATTGGGGGTAAGGGGTTTAGAGAGAGAGATTGGAGGTTAAAGAGAGAGAAAGAGGTTTAGGGGTTTAGAGAGAGAGAGAGAGATTGTGGGTTAGGGTCTTATGTAAGAGGGGAGAGAGGGATAGATTTGGGGTTAGAAGCTTAGAGAGAGATAGATAGATATGGGGTTAGGGGTTTAGAGAGAGAGAGGGAAATTGAGAGAGATTGGCAGTTAGGGGTTTAGAGAAAGAGAGAGGCTGGGGGTAAGGGGATTAGAGAGAATGAGATTAGGGGTTAGGGGTTTAGAGTGAGAGAGAGAGAGGGGACTAGGGGTTTGGATAGAGAGAGAGAGAGAGATTTTGGTGGTTAGAGTTTTATATAGATAGATAGAGAGAGAGGGAGATATATTAAAGGTTAGGGGCTTAGAGAGAGAGATATGTTAGGCATTAGGGGTCTCGAAAGAGATATTAAGAACTAGGGTTTTTGATAGATAGATAGGTAGAGTTAGATAGAGATAGAGATTGACAGTTAGAGGTTATATAGATAGAGAGAGAGGGAGAGATATTGGAGGTTAGGGGTTTAGAAAGAGAGAGATAGATTGGGTGGTAGGGTTTTAGAGAGAGAGAGATTGGGAGTTAGAGGTTAGGGGTTATGTGTTTAGAGAGAGAGAGAGAGAGAGAAAGAGAGATTGGAGGTTAGGGGTTAGGGGTTTAGAGAGAGAGAGACAAAATGAGAGAGATTGGTGGTTAACGGTTGAGAGAAAGAGAGAGTCTAGGGATAAGGGGTTTAGAGATAATGATATTAGGGCTCAATGGTTTAGAGTGAGTGAGAGAGAGAGGACTAGGGGTTTGGATAGAGAGAGAAAGAGAGAGAGATATTGGTGGTTAGAGTTTTATATAGATAGAGAGAGAGATGTTAAGCATTAGGATCTAGAGAGAGAGATTAAAGACTAGGGGTTTGGATAGATAGATAGATAGATGGATAGAGAGAGAGAGAGAAAGAGAGAAAGATTGACAGTTAGAGGTTTAGATAGATAGAGAGAGAGGGAGAGATATTGGAGGTTAGGGGTTTAGAAAGAGAGAGATATATTGGGTGTTAGGTTTTAGAGAGAGAGAGAGATTGGGAGTTAGAGGTTAGAGGTTAGGCATTTAGAGAGAGAGATATTTGGGTTAGTGGTTTAGAGAGAGAGAGAAAGAGATATTGGAGATAAGGGGTTTAGAGAGAGATATTGGAGGTTAGGGGTTAGGATTTTAGAGAGAGAGGTAGATTGGGGGTCGATTAGAATCTAGAGATATAGAGGGATCACAGGGGGATTACACGTGGTTAGCGGTGGGTGGAGAGAGATATAGAGAAAGGGGAGAAGTAGGTTCTTGAGGAGTGGGGTGTTTGGGGTAGAGAGAGGCAGGGGGGTTAGGTGTTGAGAGAGAGAGAGAGAGAGAGAGAGAGAGAGAGAGAGAGAGAGAGATTGTGGGTTAGGATTTAGAGAGAGGGAGATAAAAAGAGAGAGATTGGTGATTAGGGGTTTAGAGAGAGAGGGGGATATTGGAGGTTAGGGGTTAGGAGTTTAGAGAGAGAGAGAGATTGGGGTAAGGAATTTAGAGATATAGATTGGAGGTTAGAGAGAGATCTAGTAGGTTTTAGGGTTTCAGTGAGAGAGAGAGAGATGGGGAAGATTAGGGGTTAGGGGTTTAAAGAGAGAGAGATTGGAGGTTAGGGCTTAGAAAGAGAGAGAGAGATTGCAGGTTATGGATTTAGAGAGAGAGAGTTAAGGAGTTATGGGTTTAGGAGAGAGAGAGAGAGAGAGAGGGTTGATTAGGGCTTAGAGATAGAGAGATATCACATAGGGATTATTGATGGTTAGTCGTGTGGGGAGAAAGATTATAGAGAGGGAGAGGACTAGATGGGTTAGTAGTGGGGGGTTTGGGTAGAGAGAGAGAGAGAGGGGTTAGCGGTTGAGAGAGAGGGTAATGGGGTTAGGATTTAGAGAGAGAGAGATAGAAAGAGAAAGATTCGTGCT